>JAOBYK010044460.1:7143-22281 GCA_025434845.1 Phenganax subtilis | reverse complement strand
ATGAAAGTCTTGAAGTTCATTGTGGCGAAGACTTTCGAACTGCAGCCAAGCAAGATTCGTCAGCTTTTGAAGATGCCCGATTGTGGTCCAATTGTAGCCCGACGTCCTCCGATGATATTCGCGCGTTGTCGCTAGCGTCAGCAGTCATAAGCCCAGTTTTAATAGATCGGATTAGTATTGAACCGTTGTATGTGTTGGTGACGTTTCACGCCTCGGTAAAGCTGTTCGTATCAGCCAATCATACACCGTTGTATTTTTCAAGATTTGAGATGACGTCATTGTTTACTGACTCATCATTTCTAGGGCAGCTACTGGCAGCTCATTATGGTTATGCGGCGTTGATGAAGGTCGGCTGGGTACTTGGTTCGTTGGATATCATTGGTAGTCCAGCGTCCTTTATTCGTAGTTGCGGTCAGGGGCTCGTTGACTTTTTCTATCTACCATACGATGGTCTCACGCGTGGACCCACGGCATTCGTGACTGGAATGACACGCGGAATGACGTCATTCATGTCGCATATTTCCGCGGGTGCTCTGACTTCGGTTACAAATTTGGCATCCAGTCTCTCTCGGAATATGGACAGATTAAGTTTTGATGATCAGTATGTGAGGTTTCAAGAACAACAAAGGGTTGACGGAGTCCCAAGAAGAATAATTTCCGGTGAGTTTTTTCAGAGGGTTCGCTTCAGTCAGGACACAGTACAACACCACGTTGCCTGGAACCGAGCCTAAATTAAGTCGTTTTAATGATAGCGTAGGCGACTCAAGCAAATGTCTGATTTTCATGCTATCAGGTTTCACCCGTGGTCTCAGTGGTTTCATGTTGAGTATACTCGGAGCTGTAGCTGGCGTGGCAGATCAACCTTTACAAGGACTGTTTCAAGCAGAAGGCGTCCGTGATGTCACTAGCGGTATTATCACTGGTGTAGGGAAGGGTCTCATTGGTGTAGTTACCAAACCCCTGGGCGGCGCGATGGAGCTGGTCTCACAAACTGGCCAGGGTATTTTGCAGGGGACTGGTTTGGGAGAATTACCGAGACGACTTTACGATGCTCAAGATTTCATGAATAATATTGGAAACAGCAGTAATCTCAAATATTTATGGTGAGTGCAAACTTTAATACACAGTGGGGGACGAAAGGGGTTTTCGTGCATATTTGTATTAAAATATAAGAAAACAGGATGAACACATGCCCTCCCATTCGGTCGAGTCTTTTTCACGAGTTTTTGGGAAATCTACAATTCTGTCTCAACCAGTATCAATTTTCTCAGATATTACCAATCGTTATATTTGAGCCTGTGTAAATTTTATTATGTTTTCGATGTATTGTCGTTACCGATCCCTCTTTACGTAATATTCGATATTTTTGGTTTTGTCCCAAAACGTGCCAATTTTCTCGCGTGTATGGAGCGTTAACTTCACTTTCTCTGAAGACTTGGTTAGAAAGGGTTTCGGAAGTCGCTCCTTGTCTCACTGATTTTTTTCAAACTTTGCTTTTTTTGTGGTTTCCAGTCTTGTTTCTTATTGTGTTCAATTTTTCTTTCTTAGGAAACTTCTGGAGTCCAAATGTTCTGCAGATGATATTTTTACTGTGACTGTTAGCGTTGTAGTCAGCGGTAACTCCCATTTTGACGCGATCCTAGTCATGTCACGTGGTTCAGTCATGCTCGTTGATACGTGCGACGATACTATATTGTCAGCGTTCATTTCGAAGCAAGTTGAAATGCGGGAGGATCCTCAACATCCACGTGCTATCATTGTGGAATACCAAGTGACTACCGCGGATACAATTAGTGAGCTCTCCAGTTATGCTGAGCCCAGTCCGACGGGAGTATCACGTGACTTACCTGGTAGAAATTCGTTCCAGTCTTATTCGGAGAATGACACGGTCACTTTGACTTTATTTATGGATCCAGTGTATTTGCGTCCTTTGATCAGTAGGTTCAAATTGCTGAAGTCTGCCTACTAGAAATTCTCAAACGTATCCTTTGATTGATGGTGTAAGTCAGGTTGAATTGTGGATCTTGTGTTTTTCACTATAGCAAGTAGGACTATTGTATCTTATTAAAACGATAGTGACCAATTAGAAGTATTGTGACTAATTAGAACTATAGCGACTCAGTAATTGAGTTGCTATCAGGCATCATAGAGAAACTATCCCTACTAATTGTAGCTTCAAGAGTGTGCTATAGCGACTATTTATTTTTCACTCTTTATAAAATATTTGAGTAACTTGGGCAGCTGGTCTGCAATGGAAAGAAATTTTATAAAAATGATCTCATGTTGTTACTGGGCTACTATTATGCGTCAGAAGGGCATGGAGGGACAATGAGGGATACTTTTGTGTATTTGGAATTAATTTTCAGAAGTCTCACGTGAGCAGATACAGCCAATCAGAAACGAAGGTTGTGGGCGGGAAAACGTTTTCTCAATTTTCATGGTGCACTTCAAAATATTGTCGAAGCTCCCAAGAACCTGAAAGTGAAGCTTCATACAGCAAAGAAGAAGCAAAAGAAACCGTGCAAATACATTGGAGGTATGAACTTAAATTGTAGAAGCGTTTTTTGTCGAAGTTTTGCGATATTTCATTGCGAAATGGTGTTGAAAATGACACAGAATTCTACGAATAGAAAAGGTCGCTCGCACGTTTTAGGTTTTGTTTTGCCGCTGTTTAGTAAAATTTTTTCAAAAATATTGTTCTTCTACTTCATTAGTTGGGTCTGTAATGCATGACGATTGTTTTTCGACAAAATTTTGAAGCAATTAGCGCGTTAGGGACGAAAATAAAGTGCCTTGTAGAGTTTTTACAACGGGGATTTTTATCAATTACAACTTTGTAAATACTATTTCTTTGTGGTTTTTCGTTGAAACAAGTAGTTAGAACTAGGGAAATGCTCTTTTAAATATTAAATGTGTAATATTTCGTATCTATTTGTGTATATATTGCATTATTTTGGGCAAAAACAAAGCGAGTTTTATTTCGTGAGGGGTATATTTGTACTTTTGGGTACACATATTCGTATTCACAGGCACAGTCCAGTGGTCTAGGATTTTTAGATCAGTCGTCACGTGCATAGGATGTTCATTGCACGGGACGAAATTCAAAATGTCCCGGTTTGGAATTTTTTAATTTGAAGAAAATATTTGCTTGTTTCCTGGTTGTTGAAGAGTTTCTCGTTACGTTTTGGATATTCTATTTTGTAAGAAGACCTACTTTATATGAGGATCGCTTTATTTTGTACATAGGTATGTTGAAAGCTTCAAATATGGTCAATTTATAGCGTAAATGGACTGGGGTTTAAACTTTAAATGGCTGTCATAGCACGTGGTTTGTGTTTACGAGATTTATTCTGTACCTCAAAGCTAGTAAACTAATAATGAAACCTCCAAATTTACAGCAAAATCATGTGTTGTGTACCTAATTCTAAAACGTAGCTGGCGAAGTTGTATGAATATATACATCAACAATTAGAAAATATATTACCACGCGGCCGATGTTTATAGGTTCTTCAAAAATGGACTGGCTGTTTGTAAACCACTGGTTCAATGCATTTATTTTTTTAAGACTTGAAGATTTTTTAAGAATATTTTGTATGACATTTAGAAGTATGTTTCGAAGAAATATCAAGCCATTACTAAAAATGGTTGTTTGTGACTGCTAAGATGTTGTACGTCTTTTAGTGGCATAAGTCTCACCTCACAGACCAAAATCATCTAGCATTAGACAGAGTAAAATAGATAAAAAGTACGATGGATTAATGGACATTCCAGTCGAGCAGCTAAAATGTAACCACAAAAAAACATGTAGAGTAAAATTGAAAATAAATAAGTTCCCATTTTAAGTTTGATAGAATGTTCATCTTGTGTTGTGAAGTTTACATTGTCTCAATTTTCTGAAATTTACATATTATGATTCTCTACTTTATACACATTTCTTGAGACAATGCAATCATCAATTGAAGACTTCAAAGGAATTTGCATGCATAGCACTATTTCATTATAGTATATTCTCTATTAATAATACAGATTCCAACATAGAATCATAAGTAATTATCACAAGCTAAATATTTCATGAACATATGGGTTTCACTTGGCTTTTTAGCACATGGGTTTCATGGTGGTGAAATTGAGAAGTTTGTACTCTTGTAGACATATTGATTTTCTCAGCACAGCTGCAAAATGATCACTGTCTGCTATTGTTCATATTGCTTGCTAATCAAACCCTCATGTTCTGACACAGAATAAGGGCAGCATTTTTTTTGAGTTAATTTTAAAACACATATTCATGAAATATTTTGCTCATGTAAAAGTCTATTATTTACAGCTAGAATGAGTTCAACATATCATGCATAAGTTCTAAATGATTTTGTCCATTTTGTGCATTGAAATGTGCGGCTGTGATGCTGTTTAGCTCGGTGGGGAAGGGTACTTGGCCAGGATCATCGAGACTTTGTAGTCTGTCTAAGGGGGGTGACATTTCTGGTATGGGCTCCAGGGCTTTCATATTCTGTGAGAAAGAGAAGCCCATCATTTGAGCCATGGAGTTGTTAGAGGCACCTGGGTATTGCCCTGGGGTGATGACAGGACCTAGGTTGGTATAGTGTGACAGTGGGGGTAAGGGTAGGGTAACAGGTTGACCCATGGATAGTGGACTTTCACATCCATTCACATTCTTTTTACAACTATCTGGAATGAAAGATTTTGAAGTTATTAATGTCTCTTTAATTCTGTAAATTCTCTCATACTTTCAACCAATCAGTGCTCTTTTTCATTATACTTTGACCAATCAGTGCTCTTGTACAATATATTTTGACCAATCATGTGCATACCTTTTTCTTCCTTAGTTTTCTTGCCAGGTCGTTGTCTATTTGTCACTCTGCAACTTGCAGCATTGTCTGAATCGGGGTTATTCCTTCGAGCTAGTTTCTTTATCTATAAAAAGTATTTAACCAGTATCAACAATTTATAATCTAGTAGCATAATACTTGTGATATAGGTTAGCAACAGATTGGGACCGTGCCACAGAGAACATTTTTTAATTACCTTTGCTCGTTGATTCTGGAACCAAACTTGAACGACACGTACACTCAGACCAGTTTCACGAGAAAGTTCTTCTCGCACCTAGAATCAATGATTATATTCTAATTAAAGACACTAAAGGTTATGCTACCTCAGAGCATTGTAATGGGTGTTCTACACACCTTCCGACATGGTTTTGAGCTCACTTCAAATGATGATTTAAAAACTTTTCGTTGCTGACTCGTTAAGATCGTTCGAGGTCGTTTTGCAGGCTTTTTCCCATCTGAGTCAGAATCACTGTCAGGATCTTCACTGTCTGAATTATCATCATCTCCTCCTAAACAAATTGAAGACAGGGTTATAGTGAGATCACAGCGAACAATTAGACTTGGATTACATTTAAGATTACAGTGAGCGCTCGCTATGGCTTAAAACAACAGTTTGAGTAAAATTGGGATTGGATTTAGGATAATTGATAGACAACAATTAATGCTATCATAATTTTAATCCGAAATCAGATCCTAACTTTGTCTGCACCTGAATCTTATCCTGAATCTAATCCCAACTCACATCTCTAGAGTTGCATGATTCTATGCTCAACTTACGCTCCTGTTTGATGTTGTTAATACTTGCAAGTTGCGTGAAATGTTCTTTACAGTATAACTTGTTGTCTTTCAGAGCAAACTCCTGTCCTTTCTGAAGCCGACATTCGCACACTGCGCACGAGAAACAGTGGATGTGGTACACGTGACCAGCAGTACGCATCACTAGTTCATTGGATGGAATCGGCTCACTACAGTGGTTGCATTTTGTACCAAATAACCTGAAAGAAGAATTGGTGAGGCTAGTTTTTTGTAGCAATGTGATATTTTTGACCACCATTTGCTGCCTTGATAATCATACAAAGTACTGCGTTTTAAATTTGAATGGGATATGATATCAGCTAATCAGGATTCATATTTCTACCTGACATAATGAACTATACACTGAGCTATATGTGTCATACTGGAATATGAATATATGAATATGCATTGTGTTCAAATATACCCGAAGATTGCAAATTACTGCTAGTAAAAGTGACAATATGAATAATTCATAGCTTATGCAAGTGCTTATCTTTTAACCCGAAGGAACTTAGCTTACTTGTAATGGTACTGTTAGTCTGTGGCTGTCTATGTCTCTATGACTCTATGAGCACCTTTGATTTAAGTCTATGATAATGTAGCAACCAAAGTCGCTTTTTATTCAAAAATAACCAAAAATTTGCTGTAATTTTATTGAATACCGCTTTCTAACGACTATTACACGGCTAGATGCTGGTCCTCTTGCAAGTAATAAAGAGAATATAGTTCAATTTGAAACATTTACGAATATTATATATCAAGTATTTATTACTTTGATTGCAAATTAGTGCTTGAATTTAAAGTCGTTTAAAGTCACTGAGCTTGTAAAACATAATTATACTTCTTAGAATAGTATTCAAATGAGTGAAAATATGAATAATTCATGTCTTACGCACAAGCGCAATTTTTGCCCAAAGCGAACAAGATGATAAGTTTGTCTTGTAACAACTTTCCCAACCGTTTCAATGGTACTATGACAACGTAAGCAAAGTCGCCTTTTATACCATCGCAGCGCTCCTACTAAAAATAATTCAAATAGGTATCAACCAATCAGGACTCAGATTCTGACCTGACGTAATTGTATATTCAACGGTTGATAATCAATTAATGGTGGAAGGTCCTGATTGGTTGATACCTATTTGAATTATTTTTAGTAAGAACAGCGCTTTAGTATAAAAGGCGAGTTTGTTTACGTTGTCATAGTAGCAATTAAACCGTAGGAAGAGTTGTTGTGGGACAAGAGAAGTTTATAATCTTGTTCCCTTTGATTAATAGATTGCTCTTGCATAAGCCATGAATTATTCATATTTTTACTCTATTCGATATTCTTACAAGCATGTTTATGGTCTACAAGCTCAGTGAGCTATAAATCTAGGAGTAATTAGCAATAGACAGCGTACTAAATATATGAAATAAGTACAAGACTCGTGTCTGAAGTCGAGCTATATTCGCCTGATACGAGTTAGAAGTTTAGCACCTAGCCATGTAATAGCATCTAGAAATCGATGTTTGACAAAAAGATTACAGCAATTATGGGGTATTTTTGAATTCAATATTGTATTCATAGTCTACTATTAATTTATCAATCCTCGAATATTCAGATTACGGCAGGACTTGTTAGATTATTCAGCTTAGTAAAAATTTGAATAATTCATAGCTTATGTAAGTGCAATCTGTTAATCAAAGGGAACAAGATAATAAACTTCTCTTATCTCACGACAACTTTCCCAACCGTTTCAATGGTACTATGACAACGTAAACAAACTCGCCTTTTATACTAACGCGGTGCTCCTACTAAAAATAATTCAAATAGGTATCAACCAACCAGGACTCAGATTTTGACCTGACGTAATTTTATATTTAACGGTTGATAATCAATTAACGGTGAAAGGTCCTGATTGGTTGATAACTATTTGAATTATTTTTAGTAAGAGCACTGCGTTAGTATAAAAAGCAGCTTTGCTTACGACGTTGTCATAGTAGCAATTAAACCGTAGGGAGAGTTGTTGTGAGACAAGAGAAGTTCAAAAATGTTCCCTTTGATTTATAATAGATTGCACTTGCATAAGCTATGAATTATTCATACTTTAACTTATTTGAGTAGTCTTACAAGTCCTTTGTAATTGAATATGCAACAGTTGATAATCAATTAATAGTACTTATAGTAGAATATGAATGCAATATTGAATTCAAAAATACCCCATAATTGCTGTAATCCTTTTATCAAACACCGATTCCTAGAGGCTACTACATGGCTAGGTGCTAAAATTCTTGCTTATATCAGGCAAATATAGCTTGACTTGAGACATAGAGTCTTGTATTTCGTATAGTTAGTGCGCTGTTTATTGCAAAAAAGTGCTCCTAGATTTATGGCTCACTGAGCTTGTAGAGCATAAATGTAGTTGTAAGAACATTCAAATAAGTGAAAATATGAATAATTCATGTTCATGCACAAGTGCAATGTGTTAACGAAAGGGAACAAGATTATGAGCCAACTTGTCTTGCTACAACTCTCTCGATCGTGTTGCGGCCGGCGTTGTGACAACGTCAAAGTCGCGTTTTATGCCAACGTCACAATTAGGACCGAGGTTTTGACCTGACGTAATTAATTACTCAACGGTTCATTATTTATTAATAATTAATATGAATATAGCACTGAATTCAAAAATACCCCAAATTTGCTATAATCTTCATTGAGCATCGATTCCTATACACAGCTAGGTGCTAGTACTCTTGCAAATATCTCGCAAATTTTGCTCAACTTGAAACATTTATGATGTCACACATTAAGTACGCTGTTTATTGAAAATTACAACTAGATTTAAAACTCACTGGAATTGTAGTGCACAATTACAATTGAAAGAATATTCAAATGAGTGATAATATGAAAAAATTATAGCCGATGCAAATGCAATCTTTTAACCAAAGGAACAGCCTTATACTGGCGCCCTGCCAATCAGGATTCATGATTTCACCTGACGTAGAAAAATTTTCACTGAGCTCATTACCATTCATACCGGAATATGAAATTATATATTATTGAGTTCAATCAATTCTGAGTGCTCATAGATTTATAGAGACTATTGTACAGCTGGGTGCTAAAACTATTGGGAAAGAGCCAAACTGGCAACCTAATCACGGAACTGCTGCAATGTTTTTTTCCAAAACTTTGGATGGACAGCTGAAATAGCGATGTATAAAACGATTTTCACAGTTGAGCGAGAGAAAAAACTCGAAAATTGTCCCCAAGGTCTAATCTCCAGATCTTTTTAAAAGAATTCAAAACATGAAAAAAACTTTGTTTGAATATGCCGGCATTTCATCAAAGAAGCTTGGGATGCCATCTGTTGCGAAGTTTGTTTAGAAAGTCTTCGGACTAGTTTTCGTGTGATAAATGATAGCAGTCATTTCTTCTGGGTAGTACGTAGCAGGGTATTTGGATCTATTTCACTGCGAAACGTTTTCAGGTTTAACTTGAGAGTGTTAGGAAATGTGTTTTAGTCTTTCCGTGGCAAAAAACCGAAATGTTAAAGTAAGATCTCTGCGAGTGCGAGTGACAGCCACACTATGACAAGCAAAGTTGTAAGTTTACGTCTTGTTGTGGAATTTTAACAGGTCCTTCTTTGAATAAACCAGCTCAGTTTGAAGTGTAGTGACAAATCTCGCACTTTATGCTAATTACGCTAATACTCAAGCTAATTCGACAAAGTGTGCGCGCTATTATCATATCGAGGGCGTACAAGAAACTCATAATCGTACACATCTCTCTAACGTAGGCATATCAAATATGATGTATAGACATGTATGATTCCCAAGGCTATATATAACACCAAGAAGCACTCAAATAGTGCTTGTCTATTTGTGATAAGAAAACTAATAGTAAATGGTGCACTGGAGTAACAATGAAGTTGAAACATATGACAAGTGAAATGATCAATTAGCTCTGGTTACACACGTGTAAGTAGAAACGTTGCGTGATTTCTATGTCAAATAGCTGAGTCGCTATTCAATGCTCTGATATTCATTAGCCTAGCACAGAAAAGCATAAAGCCAAATAGTACAGGTAAAGATTGATGATCTCATATTTGCGACATTTACACGGTTTTAAAGCGTTTCATTTTGCACAGTCTATTTACAGAAAACGTGTTACGCTCTCACAAGCTGGCATATTAGTGTCTGAACAACGCTTGACGAGTCTTGTGTTTACATAAACTTGTGCTTTTTTATTTTTAAAATATTTAAGCTTAGTTTTATTGCTTTCATTTGTCTTTCATGTCACTTTTCAATTGTTAAAGATCTTGGAATATTTGAACCAATGTGGAAAATAATCGTTTTTCGTACGTTTTTGGCTGCAGAAGCGCATGCACGTATTCACTGACTGCATCAATATTCATCTATTTCTATTCGTTACAAGGCCCCGTTCACACTGACCGTTTTCGGGGAGTCACACTGTTTTTGTTTAAACTCGCGCCTGCAATCAAGGGGCGCGGAAGGGGGGAGCACTGGGGCACTGTGCCCGCCCACTTTTTTGAAAAGACCGAAATGTGCCTCTTTTTTTCAGCAAAGATGCCTTTCTTTGAGTCATTAATTGTGCCCTTCTTTGAGTAACTAATTAGTGTGCGTAATAATTATTGTTAATAACCGAAAAATACGTCACAGGAGTACATGATCTCAATAGAGATTTACGAAGTATAACCCACGAAATTTGGCTATCATCTTATATTATAATATTATATATTATGAAGCTTTTTCCCTTCGTTGGGCACTAGGATCAAAATCCAACATAATTATGTGTATTTAAGCCGTCTTCGCAGAAGTACGACCGTTAGCATGATTAATATTGGAATTATTACTATCGAATTATTAGTATAAAATTATGAGAAAGTGCCCTTTTTTGTTAGTGCCCCCCCCCCCCACTTTCTAAATGGTTCCGCGGCCCTTGCTGTAAATGGTTGAACTTTAAGTTGTGCCTAAAACGCTGACGTCACAGAACTTTAAGATTTTTGTTTTTGTCAGTATAAACTATATAAAACCGCAATTTCATTCCCATATTCAATCAACAGCCGCACTCGTAAAATATAGACCTGTGAACATGGGACTCTTAACAGTCATTATCACGGTTAGACGAAAAATGTTTGGCTTTTTAAAGTTGGATATGCACGCTAAAACAAAGAACTAATAGGACTTAACAAGCAAACATGAGGTAGCCAACCAGGACTTGGCATGTTTTCGGACGACTTATTCGTATTTGCTCGTGGAATTATCCTCAAGATTGGGCTTGTATTGCTATATTTAACCCCAAGTAAATACGACCTGCTAGATTATCGAGATATTTGCTCAAATCTTATCAAGCTCGACCTAGTGTACACGATGACACTGCGGCTTTTCTTTGATATTCAGATTAGCATGTTTTGATCTTTCTTATTTGCCAATCTAAACGGTTTAAAGATAGATTGTCTGAGCATTATAGATTTTGCTAAAAATTTCGGCGATTTTTTGGTATAACTTTTGAAATGCTTCAGTTTTTTCATGCATGGTAACTTGTTTATATCAAGATTGCTTACTGTTGCCTTTGCCATTCCTTGTTCTTAAATTTGAACCCATCCAAGCATTGAGCTCGAAATTATCACTGGACTTATATTTTCTGACTATTTGGAAATAAGGAATTAGCGAATAGCTTCAAGTTTCGGTAAGCATTATGGTATTGATCATCCACAGACGGTGCAGTTATCATGAAAAATCATGTTAATTTTTTTCGTTTTCATTTCATATAGTCTTGTAAGTAGTGATAAACATAACAAATGAGAACAACCTTGATTTACTTTCTCCTACTTGTCTTATGGAAACCCAGTTTCACAGATTAGAAAAAGATTGCTGTGCAATGACTTTTAACGTTGAAAATGTTTGTTTGTTTGCATGTCGGTTTTTCCAGTGAAGCTATATATCTTTCTTCCTGTAGTGTATTGTGATCTAATGGCGGTAATATCCTGCTTACTAGTGTTCAGCGTGATTTTATCTGCTATCTATTGATCATTTTTCCTTGAACTATACTTAGATATGGCACGAAACAAGATTTGAATTCAAAATTTTATTAATGTGGATTCTGGAGCACTGGAAGAAAGTTGTGCACAAAGTAAGAACTATATACTTTTTTGGACTTGGTAAATTCCAAACATAAAACACGAGTCCGCTTTTCTTAGAGTAAAGTTTTTTTATCCCTGAAAGCGAGCTATAAAATGTTCTTATCAGAGAAACTTGGGTTCCTATCTATTGACACAGCTAGACTCAGGAGTCCAGGGAAAAATGATTACTGAACATGTGCAACGCCATATATTTCAACATGAGAGCAGATGGTTTTGCACAATGCACCGTTTTATGGCTATGGATTGTTACAGCGTGAGAAACCTTGCTCGTTTATGATATTTGTACACGAAATTGCGTTGTATTTTGTGCACACAGAGTACTAACATGTTTGCGAATCTGTAAGAAATAAAATAGCTATAGCTCTCTTGTGTGCAGTTTAAAATTTTGTTTACTTGGCGAGTATTCATATTTTTTCTTATAAAAAATAATTGTGACGTATTGAAATTTTTTATTTCAGCACGGAAAAGGTATTGCCGACAGGTTATGCAATAACATTCTCCTTTCCATTAAAATTTATTTAGCTGTTCAAGTCGGCGAACAAACAAGTTACAATTTTTTTAAAATTTAGCAAAATTTTCAACATTTTTGCGCTCTTATGAATAGTGAAGTTGCATGGGAAGTTAACTTTGTGTGAAAAAGGGACTTTTCCTGCGCGCGCGTTTTAGTGTTATTTTGTCGTCATTTGTTCAGCTGTAACGCGAAATTATTCGCTCGGCGAGTTGAAAGTTATTGGAGTATGTGTTTATTTTGTGGTGGCATGAATGTAAACAAGGTGGCTAGGAGTGTAATGAACAAAACTTTGTACAATTGCATGAATATATGCTACGCTTGGCATACACCATTTTTGACAACTGCATGACTGAGTCTTCTATTGTGAGACAAATTAAATCGTCAGGTGTTTCATTGAACTTAGCCCCTATATCTAGATGCACACTTTGGAGCGAAAAACCTATTGACAAAACTATAAACTGTTCGTTTAGCTAAGTAAAGCGGATTCGAGTACAACATATATAGTTTGGATTTATCGTTCCTAGCAGGTGAAACTACGATAGAAAATGTATAAATATGCCGGAGTCTTTCGTTATTTTACTCGACAATCTATCATACTATATTGTTTTGCTGTATAAAACAAGATAGCGTGACATTCACACATTGAAGTAATTTAAATAAAATATCTTCATCAGGATATAATTTAGACCAGATGTTACAAACTCCACACAGACGATAAAGTTTTCAGAACAATTTCACTTGCTAGCGTATACGATGAACAAGTTTTAAATTTTTCCTTGGCGAGTTTCCTCACGAGTTCACTTGCTTTTATGTGTAGCTATGTAAAAGTTTAACTTGACAGTCGCACACTATATCCAGTTATAATCACTTGGAAACTTTTGTCGCTTCCAACTGCGTGCTTATTTATTTTATTGGTTGGTTAGCAACGATTTGACGCTTTCAGTTTTTCTGGCAATAAATTATAGATACTCATTTTCAAATAGCTGATATGAATATAACTGAAGACGAGTAAGATGTGTAAGGCATTTTTTCTACGTGTCAAAATCGCTGTATGCATATATAGCTAGATTAAAACATTCTGACTTTATTTTGACTCAGCTTATGAAATCCTTATAGAACATGCAGCTTCGAAATTGACCGCATGAATTCTCACTTTTATATATAGCCTTATGATAAAGAATCCAGCCTTATTTAACGTTTATCATACAAACATCCCAATCGATCACACTTGAATAAGTTGTGTCATATTTTCAGACTTATTTCCACAGCTTTGACAATTGAAGCGGTTAAGTACTTAAGTTTTGAGTGTTTAAATGAATTGTTGGAGAATATTTAGCATTAATCGCGCGTAATTATCACTGAACAGGGATGAATCTCACTCCTGGTGTGCCCAAAATGGTGCAATGCTTTTGACAGTCTGCGCCATTAATTCGCTTTTTACTATCGATAACTATATGCCAATAGCCTATATTATGAAACTAATAGTCAATAAGTCTCAATCTAGAAAACCTATACTAAGTTATTTGAAATTAAATCAGGACCTGGCGATGTAAATGATTGCTTTAAAACATCTTTAGTCAGTATAGTGAACTACACAAAAGAAATTTTATCGATAAAGAAAATCAAAGTAACATTGTGATAAAGCTAGCTATATATTATAAGGTCGTTTACGATGAAATAGTAATCTGAAATTCTCTCTTTCTGTAGAAAAGTACTTCATGCTTGTGACATTAATGTTATATATAAGTATTTGTCGGATTTCGAAGGATTCACCTCTAAGCTTCAACACGAGGTTATCAATGGAAGAAATAAGGTATTGTAAATCATTTTCATAAATTTTAGTTCTTCCAACGTAGTTTGCAGTCTCCTATTTTTAATGTAAATTAAACACTATAAAGCCGTACATGCACCATCAAGAAAACCTTCGCGTCATATTTTTTATATACGGAGATTATCCAACTTGCATTTACGCAAAATATCATGGTTGAAGTTGCTGCAGTTTATAAATTTAGTAGTATATACCATTTTGAACAAAAAAAATGGTGTATGGCAATTTGTGGTCATCCACCATGCATTGTTGAAAATGCCAAATTCAAGTACACGACGTTAATTCGTGAAGGTATCGAAACGTCGTTGGATCGTCAATTGTATAACAAATTGTCGTATCTTTTATATCTTTTTTACTATATATACGATATAAGCGTGGGTTACTTTACGATAGTATGAGAAATCTAAGAGCCCTGACTTCATGATATATAACTGTGATAAGAATCAGGTTTATTCTCGTAGATAATAGCCTCAAAAGGCGGTCGCAATCTATAAGTCGGATCTGAGTTAATATCCCAATTTAAAACATAAACCTCTTCAGATTACAAGCGAGCAATCTTTGCACAATAGTACAATGTGGTAGCAGGCAAGGATGTGCGAATTATACTGGAATTTCCGTTGTGTATTATCAACTTGGCGCGGCTCACTTTACCACACATTTTCACTGAAAGCGTGCAAGATAAATTGGCAACGCACGAAGATTACAAAAAGCATTGCCAGACAAAAATTTGCGCTAATGTTTTAATGATTTTGCCATCTGAAAAAACTTGATCTTCCATAATAAATCACTTGGTGTGCAGAAGAAAACGAAGTGCGGTTTCGTGATATTTAGTTTATAGATGGTCCAATATTAAACACGCTTTGAACCTCAGAATATCACTCATTATCACTACTCTGCTTTGACAAACTTAATGCAATTTATAGCAAGAAGTTCTTATATTCACAGCAATATATTGCCTCATAGATTGTCAGTTGTTTTAAAAACTCCTTGCGCAAACTTAGCGTATTGCTTATA
>JAOBYK010043349.1:0-21368 GCA_025434845.1 Phenganax subtilis | reverse complement strand
ATGGTCGACTGCATTTTCTCTTGCAAGAATAATTGGCATTATAGGACCACTGAATAGTTCACATACAAAACAACATTTAATTATGATCGTGCTAACTGAAGAACTTTGTCAAAAAATAAAAAACAGTATTTTGCTGTTCGTACCTACTCATAAAACGTATCAAACGTCGGAAGTAAAATTTTCCTAAAGAAGCAAGCAAAACCTATGTTGGAATTTTAGATACAACCAGATCCTTCACTAATTGAGAAAATCTGTCTGAAAGTAATTCATAGACCTTTATGTTCTGAATAAAATTGCTCTGCATTTTTTTGTTGCCATTGCACCATCTTCCACTTTATTATTAAAAATTTTTCATTCAAAATTCTCTCCTTCACTCTCTACATAATATGCCACAAAAGGGTAAAAAACTTTCAACCATACATTTTCTAAGAGCAATATATATTTTACTTAAACTGAATTTATTGAAATAACAAACTTTGATCGACACCTATGACCTATCTATTATTTGGTGTTAATTTCTACGGAGTCAGAAAGCAACTAATGTACCTGAAACCGAAAAAGATGAGTTATCAAATCTGGCTTCAAAATTGCTAGCGTTAGTTCTAAACCAGAACGAGTTTTCATTTTAAAATTCTCTTTTCTTTTATTTTAATATTTCCTCACTCCTGGTCGACCTCCATTTTGAAAAATGTTTCCAACTATAGACGAGCTTTTCTTAGCTTTCAAATTTTTCGAAAGACTCTTCAATTCATTTCTTGTTAATGTTTCCACATTTAGCAAATTTTCTATTATTTTATCATTGCTAAAACATTAATTTACATATCAGGACTGGTATTTATTATTTATTTATTTACTTCAAAGCTTCTCCTCGCTGTAAATCGTGAAAATTATTCAACTAATATAAAGTAAGGTTGGCTCATACGTCACCATTTGATTGTGTGTGCACCCATTGCCCGCTTGTTATTTTCTGGCTCGACACCAGGTAATTCCACTTGCATGGTGGACCTTTTTCTAGGATATGTCAAACTTTAGGAAAAAATGTCTTCTTTTGGTGTGGTGGTTTTGCAATGTCAAATATCATTTCGGAACCAGGTACCTCTATGAAAAACAACCAGGTGCTATGAACTGGGCGATATTTTGCAAATACATGCAGTTCTTGGAAATGACCATGATGCAATGTTTGGTTGGTGCCATAATCTCAGCTTGTATATTAAAATTTGCAAAGAAAAAGTCATTGGTGTTTCCTATATCAAATAAGCGAGGGTTATGGTTTGTTACTTTTTGTCATGTTAGTGGCAGCCTAGCGTTAAATGCTGCAGTTCCGATGCATAGTGGACATATTCAAGATTTATTCAGAAGCTTTGAACCTATGGTGGTAGTCATCATCTTGATATACAATGGTTACATGGTACAGACCAATGTATTTTTTGGCTTAGCATTCATGTGCACTGGACTGTATATGTTTATACAGCCATCAAATTTGCTATTCACAAAATGGAGCCTCATTGCATCATTTCTAGCTCTAGTGAGTTTTCCTTTAAGAAATGTTTATATAAAACTAAAAGTCCTTCCTTGTATTGGTCCTTTGGAAACATACTATATTATTGCAGTTTTTGGATGCATAATTCTTTTGCCTATAGTTTTATTGAAACTTGTTTACACACAGATATTTCAGTTATTAAATCCAACTGAGGTTTTACAATCTGTTGCTTTTCACTTTCTGGACAACATCATTTCACTTTTCATGGTGGAATGGTTTTCACCGTTATTTCAATCAGTACTTCGAGGATTAATGCAATATTCCATTGCTATTTGGACTGTTATATATTTCATTGCACCTGTTTCTTGGTACATGTCACTTGGGATGGTTTTATTCCATACTGGATTGTTATTTTACCACCATTTCACCAGTTCCAACGAGTTGAACTTGAGAAGATATATAATGACAGTTCTCCTTGCGTTTTATTTGATATTAGGCGGAAGCCAACTGTACAGGACAATTGGGTTGAAACAGCACAAATCTGGTACGATTATCAACACCTTTTGGGTATACAATGAGCCACCAAACAGAGTAATGCTACGTCATTTGCGTAACTTTAACCAAGAAACATCAACGGACAAACTGCATGTTTTTTGCGGAACATTTTCTTGTATTGAGAGAATAAAGTATTTAAATAGGAGTGATATTTCTGCAAGTTTTTTGAAGGATATTGGACGAAATTCACCTCTAGAAAAATGGTTTAATGCTCATTCGTTGCATAAAATATTGTCTGGGGATAATTTTGAAGCTCATTTACACGAAGCTACAAAGTTATCACTTGTGTGGCTGCATGGCGGAACCTTTGTTGATCCTCTCTTCAAAACTCGTAATGTCATCTTCGAAAATCGGGGCTCGTGGATTGCAAGATTAGGAAAAGATAACTCATCTGGTATTCTTGCATTTCGATGTAAGAAAGGGGACCCATTTATAAATGTACTAGCAAATGCATTCGTTAAAGGATATCACCAGCTTTGCTACTTAACAGAAACCTGCGATAACCTACTTCAAAACTTTTATGTCCAATCTTGGAAAGACTACGCAAGCTTTTGCAGCAAAAATACTCGAAAATGTCCAAAGATTTTTGAAATAGAAGGACGAACTATTGGTAGGAAAGATATTGAACATTTTGATGTTAACTTTGAAAAACTTCATTTTAAATCGCTGGCAACAGAAATTAGAGAACTAGCTATGATTCAGTTTCTTCCTTTTGTGAAAATTAGCAATTCAAAGAACGCTAGCTTGACGAAAAAACAAAACCGTAGTTTTGGAAAACTTTTCGATTTAACCTTTTTATATAGAAGTGAAAATGCGCCGTACTCATTATCATATTTTGCGTTCGTACGTCAGAAGCAAATTGTCAAGAATGATGTGAAAACATCAAACACTGAAAATAGTCCCACGCTTATATTTGATGGATTAGGTTCGCTAACGAAGACACCATTACCCAACAATATTACAAGGAACGGTACCTATTTTGTGGATTTAAATCAAAGCATTTTTGCAGAGTTACCATTGAAAATACGAGAAAGTGGAGTATATCTTGCTGTTGATGAAAAGCAAAAATTCAGTCTACAGAGTTGGGCAAAATTGATGTATGCGTTTTGCCAAAAAATAGCAGGTGCAAAGCTAGTTATAACAAGCAATGTACAGTGTGCTAGTCTTGCTGTATCATATAATACACCAGTGCTTTTAGTAATTAATCAAATCAATGAACGTAAAAGTCTTCTTACGCAGATCTTTCATAGTTGGGATCCGAATAATAGTACACTAGACTCTACTACACGGTTGATCTCAAAGCTACTTTCTGGTAAAATGCAGCCAGTTTCGCATCTTAGTTTATTCATGCGCCTACGTGCAACATTTTGGAGTGTATTACGGAGATATGATTATTACATCTTGGAATCTGCTTTAAAATTTGGCGTGGTGCCTTTTACTCGACCGCTGATGAACCCAAAAGAATACCTTGTGTTCCATTTGGTATTTACAACATCAGAGCGAAATTTGATTTCGTTAGATCATACAAGTAATTTGACAAGAGGTAGCTTCTCCTGGCGTCATTGGCGCTGTATAGAGTCTATATTTTATCACCATCCGTTAGCGACAGTGATTATACACAGTAATACATTGGTCTCTAAAACTTTTGATGTACTGAGAGAATCAGGCTACGATATTCAATTGAAGCCGTATAATGTGTCACAGTTGGCCGAAAATACCCCAGCAGAAATATTTGTACGAGATGAACTACCTTATGCTAAGGAAGGGCCTCATTGGTATAGCCATGAAACTGATTTGCTACGCCTATTAATTCTGTTTAAATATGGTGGAATTTATATGGATATTGATATGATTATTGTGCGAGAATTGTACAAGTTACCGCCCAATGTTATTGGCTGGGAAAGCAGTAAAAATATGAACGGTGCGTTCTTGAAGTTTCAAAAATCTCATCCGTACCTATACGAGTGTATACGAGAATTTTCCGAACGCTATTCGCAAGCTTGGTCTGATAACGGTCCGTTACTGTTGACTCGAGTATGGCGCAAGTGGTCTAAGAGGTATATCGATAATGACGTCACTGCGGTAGGGCGGTTTGCCTTTTATATGTTCTTCTATCGTCATATACAAAGACAATGTTTTGAGGAAACCGCAGGGAATATTTTTCATAGGAATTGGAGGGTTTTAACAACACAAGCATATGCCGTGCATTTGTATTCAAAAATTACTGCAGGTTATCATACGAATATTAAAAACAAGACTTTATGTAAACATATATTAAATAGTTTTTGTGTTTTGTGTAGTAAAGTTTATTGATACCATTGCACGTGTTCTTTGCTTTTTGTGCCTGATAAAAGCGCATTTCTTGAATATATGTTTTGAATTGACTTGGTCAAAGCTTTGTTCTATCGTTTTGTTCGTGCTTTAGCAAACTTGTTCAAGAAAAAAGAAACATTTGAAATTGGCATTTAATTATCATTAATTCCTAACGAAGGTAATTTGCAGTCTACTGTTGTTCATTTCACAGAAATTAAAACAACCGTTAAAATTTCAATGAGAAAGGCAAAGTAAAAAAAACTTTTAGCCACCGAAAGATTACCGTTGTTGAGTTCATAACTATTAAAGGCCCGTTTTCCACAGAACGTATTTGTTCGTGCGAAAAATAAATCTGGCAACGTGATTGGCTCGCTTTCGACTTACTCGCACGGCAACTTATTTTCCAGCCAATCACGTAGCTGGATTTATTTTTCGCACGAACAAATTCGCGTAGTGGAAAACGGGCTTAAACTCGTCGACGACAGGGAAGAAAACTGAATGAAACTTTCTTTTTTCAAATAGTTATAATCTCAACCAGCTTGGACAAATTTTTGATATTCCAACTGTAGTTAGTGGTGGCCAAACTCCATTACCTCGAATGAAATTGAAACATGCTGGCATGCGCTAGGCAACTAGTTTTTGTACGTCGTTATAACAAGCTGACATGAATTTGTGTTTTCACTATACTTGCTCTCGAAGCTGCTTGTCAAGTGTAACTACTTAGCACTACACTTCTAGTCTGTTGAATACTGTAGTTATCCATTTGACAAGATGTGACATTCGTATGTTAGGAAGCCTGCATCACGTATATGATCATGTTCCTATGTGCATTGTATTACTCATTAAGGTGTGAATTTATTGTGCTAACTCTCTACGATTCCGAAGGTAGTGCCAGTTCTTTGTAGGACTTTACGTAACATTAGTTTGAGTTCGTGTTTGCAATCAAACACCACCATTTCACAGAGATGGTGGTAGCAGGATGAAATGTGAATTTTAAACTAAGAAAATAAAAAACATGAAATGTTAAGGAATTTAAAAACACAGTATGTATGACAGGGCTATAGTTCAGCATGATATGGTAAAATGGAATGGCATGGAATACTGCAAGGGCTCTAAAACAGGAAAACATAATAATTTACTCACCCTGGTATCTTCAAGACGCAATATTCTGGTGAAAATAAGAACTAGCAACGTGGTCCAAGAGTCTCTGTGACTTGCTGACTGCAGTTCATTGAAATGCTTCAACGCTTCACGACATATTCTGCAGATTTGAGAATTCGAAAATCGATGTTTCATTATGATTCCAAAGCAACTAGATTGATCAGTTCGTGTAATTGAACAGAGACACAAACCTGAGCATTTTTTGTTCAATCTCTTGCCATGAGTCTCTTCTCGTTTCATCATTATACATTCGAAACAAAATTCGGAGCAAACATGCAAGACTTGATGTTTCTTGCTTTAGTAAATTCGGTTTAGACTGGCCTTTGAAGCCTGGAGAATAAAAGAAATACACAACACCAGTCAATTAATCTTACTACGTCCAAGATATATTTTCCTAGCCAGTTTCTTCAACTTTCCTTGTTTGATCAAACAAGATCAAGAGTAGACAAAAAAAAGATTCCTGAACTCTTATAAAGACACTTACCGGCTTTCCACAAAGCTGTTCGTAAGTCATTATCACAATTAAAACTTTTAGCAAACTGATGTGATTCTTCCAGCACTTCGCAAAACAAGAGAAGTTGTTGTGAGCTAAGATTAGGAAACATTCCATCATGTTCACCCTTGTTCACACGACGAGGCCCTGATGCGCCCTGTACAAAGAGCAAAGAAGATTTTCGTAGAAAAGCAGTGTTAATGAACTATTATATTCCTTCGCTTCGAAATGTTTAGCCGGACATGATTGTCTACAGTTCATGTAGATATGCGATCCATGAATAATATCAGATTGTTGAGGAATTCTGCATTCCAATTTTTTCATGCACTTGGCTATTATTCAGAGGCATTTCTTACCCTAATCTCAGCCATGTTGTCCTCGTCTTCACGTCTACTAGTACTTGGAAAAAATACGATATTGTCTATCATCTGGATGAGTTCCAACTGCACCACACATTTTATGATCAGAGAATTGAACAGCATTCTCTCTGTTTGAACTATAGGAGACAAAATAATAAGAGAATTACAATATCTATAGAAATTAGAAAACTAAGCGTATTTATACTGGACAGCTCTAAACGGTTTTCGCAGAAGCCCAGCAAGAGTCATCTCTTATTGATCCATCGTTACTACAAGAGGAAACCTAAATTAAACAGACAATATTGAAAAGTAACAAATAACTTACTAGGCTTGTGTTCCTCTACTGGTTCAAATCGTAAACTCGGAACACTTGCTAAACTAATACTATCTTGTTCGTTTGTGTCTTCAATCTGCTCATTCAAAACTGTCTCGTCTGCACCACTTTCTGGCAGATCCAAAATAACACCATCTACTTCATCTGAAAACGTACATTGGTTGTGAGCGAGATGAAAACTTAGTTCGGAAATGAACAATATGATAGATCTCCGCTATCATGGCAATTGAAAATATGATCAGTTTGCCGTAAAGGTGAAATTATAGGGCTTTAATGTCTTGAAAGAGTAATAAGACCGAAGGGAGAAAAATTCTTTTTACCTTCGGGATATTTCGGGACAATATCGTCTTCCATATCAACGGATGGCATTTTCTGAATCAAAAACAAAACATATTTGAATCAAGTTTATTTTTTCTACTTTATGTGGTTTTCACCGTGTACAAAACTACAGCCTTACCTTAACCGGAGAAGGGACTGGGGTCGAATCAGGTGTAGGAAGACTTAACACTTGCTGATCAGCGGGTTTCCATGTCAACAGCTGATGAGGGATAGTTGATTGAAATATCGTCTTTACACATAGACAAGTTTGTTCCCAGACCTCTAGTGAGAACTTATTGCCATTAGATACGACAAGGTTCTCAAGACAATTAGTACCAGACCTCGCGAGCTGCTCGTTATCTGTGACGTAGAGATAGAATTTCAAATGCATTGGATAGTGCAAAGTGCAACGTCACGTAGTTGCGGGGCGTATTTGGGTGAATGAATGGCTTTCAAGAAGACTAGCGAGTTACATTGTCATGACACAGTACGCTTTAATGCGACAATGTACGCGCTTTTCACCGATGCTACTATAGGATGGTTTTCATATCGTCGTAATTAGAGAGCTTAAGCAAGCGGCGTTTTTGACGACACGGAAGTCGGCCGGAAGTAAACTTGACGCTTTCCACCAATCACGGGGTTTGACCCAGTCGTTTGACGTTGCTTATGCCGTCCGTGTTGTCAAAAACGTCATTGTATTATCGTAAAGACAGAGCCACGATCTTTTTAAACAGCTTCCACGTAGTTATAAGTAAATCGATCATTAGTAGATAATATATAATGTTCTCTAGAAGATTTACTGCTAAGAAGATAGAGTATTTTAGTATCTGAGGGATATCGTGACTCTTCGTATACAATAATTACGACAATATGAAAAGCAGTCTTAAATTTTAAACTATGAGGAACTCAACTACCATTTCACAAACTTTGGTCACCTTGTTTGACACACCACTGCAAGTGACTGTACATATCATCCAAGAGGATTTCAGCGAGAATGTCAAAATATTGAGTAAACACATCAATAATAGCGTAAAGAGCATGGTTACATGTTGTCGTCATCCATTCCGATTTCTAAAGAAAAAACATGAAAAACATTATCTAAAAACAGTTATTTTTTATCAGTCTATAACAGAAGGAATTCAGCAATGATTGAATCATATTTTCGAGATGTTGTTTAGAACAAAGCATATCTGCTAACCTCTTGCCAATCAATTTGTCTATCAGGGAGCTTCATATTGTCGAATATTCTGAAGACAACTTTGAACACATCACGCCACCAATGTTGTAGAAATGTATTACCATACGTCTTCATTATCTCAAACATTACTGTAAGACCTCTGTAGCGAAAAAAATAATAAAATTAGCTTAAAGTTCGTTCAAAACTGTTCTTTATACAATTCCAGTGACAGTCATCTCTATTATTGAGTAAGCGTTCGTACAGGAGGAAACCTTAACTGAACTAACTATAAGATATACGGTAAAAGTCTTCGCTTATTGATCTGGTGCTACTGCACGAGGAAACAATAGTTATACCAGCTATACTTTTTTCAAAGTTGTTCGCACAGCGTACCTTGTTCTAACATCAAGCTTGCATCTGTTGATAATGCACGATAATTCAAAGAGAACTGGGAACCAGCCTTTGACCCAAATACGGTCAGTCTCAGATATACCAGCATCGTCTACGCCATGATCTTTGAACATCTGGAGAAGAAAGAGAAGAAAAACTTTTTAATCGCTATCCTTTTCAATCAGTATGGCCATTACATGGAGAATATGATTAAGAGACTTCGTCAAAATCTTTGTTCTATCTTTTTGTCCTACTGTACTTTCCAAACCGCGTTTTTACTGAATATAATAAACTAGTCTTACCGAGGGATTTTCAAACACAAACTTGGCGCAGTTTCGAATCAGTCGTATGGCTTCCATACTTGTGTCGGGGAAACTTGCATTACACGCAAATTCCGACAGACATTTCACTGCGTCTTGAAATGAATCAATGGTTGCCGAAAAATACTTCTCAAAAATTATTGCTAGAAAAAAATAAAGACACTACACTTCGACAACAGAGTAATTAATACAAGGAACTGTAGCTTTGAATGCACTATATGCTATATTCGATTCAATGCAATGCACTTGTCTGATTATAATTTCATGCATGTCAATGTTTTTAGCTTGACTTTAAAAAATACCACTGGTTGTCTTCAGGTACTCTAGTTTCTTCCAGAAGGAATTTTTGGTTAATGACTTCCCCAGGAAAGAGAACATATTTGGACTAACCTGTAGTTTGAAAAGCTAATTCAACAATTCCTTCATCGTGATCAGAAGCAGCCAAATGAAATACAGAAAAGACATTCTTCCATCCAGATTTGATATTCCCAGCTTGTGAGTGAACCATCTGCGTGACACATCTCACCACCATATCCCGTATTGTCGCCGAGCTATAATTAAAAATATACACCATATTAAAATGTTCATTACTACAGTTTTATTTTATCTCTCTCTTTGCTTTGGTCGTACACACTTAAGACAACATTTTCTCAGTATAATGTAGAGATCATGGAATTGTAGCTTATCAGCAAGTTTGAGTCGCTTAACGATGCTGTTGCAGTGAAAATTTTTCAGCTGAAAAACACCGCTCACTATAGAAATTTTCAACATTGTCTTGTTCCCAGACCGTGTCTTCAATCATTGATCATGCTACAATGCTAGTGTATACTCACCCAAAACAAGAAGGATAATCTTACCTATTTTTTTTCATGATGTATTCAAAAGGTCGGAGAAAATCTTTCTGAAACCTGAAGTTAGGCAACTCTCCTTTCTCCAGAAATTTCATGGATAATTGTCTCAAAGAATCAACACAAAAGAAGGCCACTTCTTCGTTGGGATTGCAACCACACTAGAAATTAATCATATCTATTAGGACACGTATGCGAGCCATGATAATTGCGGTCTGTGCAAATGCAATTGACCTTTTCTACAACAGACACTGAAGATATAGAGTTAAATATCCGTAAGAGGGAGGTGTGAGTATATGAGGGCTACTGATATCTTTCTGATACGGATAAGTGACCAGACAGTGTTGTGTTACTCACTTTATTAAAATGATCTCCCAACACAGCCCAGATTCTGGACCATTGCAACCTGATACGACCCATGTTATAATACGCGATCTCAACGATCTTCTGTAAACTAAACATTCGGATCATCGTCGGGTTCGACAGCTCAACTTCGGAAACTTGTCGTAAAGCCTCGACAAAATCGACTACAAATTGAAATATAAAAATGCTTGTTCCTAGGTTTTTCATAAGTATTTACAGACCTAAAACAGACTTTGCAAAAAGATTTGTTTACTCAATCACCTATAGCATCTCCATCCAACTTGACTGAGCCAGTGAAAACTCTATCCACTGCAACGACTACACTTTGTGTTGCTGTTTCACCAATAGCCTCCTGTGCGCTGGCCATTTTTTTGGAGTCCGACGCGATCGGCATTCGACCTGAAGCAAAGAAAAGCATTCATCACTTTTTTTCGCTAAACGGACAGCCAAGTTAGATAGCATGGTCGCCCATTTTACACATGCACAAAATGAAAAACAGATAAACAGAAAGATATCATTAAGAAATCTGAAAAGATTACACCTAAGAGGATGCCAAGAATCAAGTTTCTTCTCGTCAACATACAAAACTAGCAAAAGTGGAATTTTGAAGACTGGCTAACCCGCACTGACGTCATAGGCTGCTCTGTTATTAGCAGCAGGTGATGTGCCGCTGTTTGTAACACCGCTGGCTCCAGTATGAAGGTATCGTGTCTTCACTCCTGTACCAATTAGCTGGGCTAGCTCCAGTTGGGAGATGCATTTTAAAATCTGAAATATGATCAAGATTTAGTCATTATCACGCAAGCACTTTTAGTCAGAAGGAGCAACATGAGATGCTATCATACCTCTAACCATGATTTTCCAACATAATTGCCATCCGTTTGAGCAATGGTAATGAGCGTCTTAATGGTTTCAATATTTTTGGTTTTCATCTCATGTATATGTGTTCCACTTGTTGCTGTGAGTAGAGTAAATCTTGACAAAGCTTGCACAAAAGCATCTCTTTCCAACTGAAATAACAAAATGACGAAAAAAACATTAACATAACATGCCCAGTAAGGCAGTAACCACCCTTTGCTGAGCAAATTCTATGGTCCAAGAGTAAAATGATATGGCACTAGACAGAGTATACAGAATAAGTTTCATATGTGACATAGTGCCACAAAATTACTTGACCGTGAACTAACTTAAAACAGGTTCGGAAATCTTTTGAAAATTGCCAGATACAGTTGAGTCCCTATAAAGGCGACACCTTCAGGACCTCACCAAAGTGTTCACTTAATGGGGGTGTCTGTTACTAACGGCTAGACTGTACATAAAACCTATAGGGGTTCTTATATGATGAATATCATGTGAGTTAGCAAATATTCTACACTTTAAGTTCTGCTTTAAGAAGAGAGCTAATTAAAGTTAATTTTCTTGAAATGAATCCTGTCACTAGCTCGACATGCAGAAGTTTTAACACAAAAGATCCCAGAAGAATACTTTATCTTTTGCTCTGGCTAAAGCCAGATAATTTCAATTGTCATAGGAAGACCTCTTTGGGCACCAAAAGGGTTTAAAAAAGCGACGCACTTACAGGCATACTGAATATACAGGATATTCTGATAGCGCAACGAATACCATCAAGACACAATGAAGCCACGTTGGGATTATCATTATCTTGAAGATTCACACTAAAAGCCGCCAAAAATGGACTCCAAGCCACCTGAACAATAAAGAACTTTGCATTCATTTGGGGAAAAATGGTTAAGCTTTATCCTTCAAACACAGCCCAATATAATCAGAGGTTGCAAATTCACACAGTTTGCCTATGCCTCTAATGACTATGGTTTAGTATTATAGAGTACAACAAGCCCAAGACTGACTACGTACAATGACCATGACAAAATTTGTTTTAATACCTTGAACATAGTCTTGACATGACCAATCTGTGTGGCTGTGACAAAGTCAGTCTGAATATGGCTAACATCTTCCATTTGTGTCTTTGCATTCTCTGCCATCTGCTCCATTTCCATTGAATATAACATACGACGATGTTTCTCACTCTGTAAATCTATACAAGACAGAGAAAGGATTCTTTCATGCAAAGAATGGCTGAGTTTCATTTCACAGGATTGAACAATAGCATGAGGCTATCAACCCGAAGTTCGAAGAAAATGATGCCATTTCTTCTTATTAAAAGGTGCACATAAACAAGTGAGAATATGTAAGATTTGCTTGCTTTCATAAGAGAGCAAACTTCTGAATTTGACCACCATTTGCTGCATTGTGAAGCTTACTGGAATCCACTAATAGGTGAGGTTTAGCAAACAAACAAACACACAGGAAGCTTACATGCTGCATCGTATCTGCTATTAACTTTTGGTGTATGTTTCATTTTGATTTCATTCTGTGCAATATCATCATAAATTGCTTCAAGGTATTCAGGTGGAAGATCTTTGTTATCATTTATTCCACGATTCATTTGAATGTACTGTTCCTTAGTGATTTTACGTTTGACCTGGAAAACAATCACAAACTAACTATAACAACACTGAATATAGTTCAGTCCTTTCTGATCTGTTCTTCCCAGGGATCCAGTAAGAGTTATCTCCTATTGATCCAGTATTACTACAAGAGGAAACCTAAATTAAACAAACTACATACATTGACTCTATATTCTAGCCTACGTAATTCAAAAGTTCTACCTGAGAGCTGTGAAGATCAGTAGTTAACATGATAATGGAATAAGCCAATACGTAAGCTGCATCTGCACTGGCAAATACATCATCACTAAATAACAGAAAACAAACTAAGACATCAAGAGCATAAGTGCAATGTAATACAGCATGTTTCCACAGGCAAGAAGCATCCCAGCATAGAAAAGAGTGCAAACTATCTACATGGGTAAAAATGCCCAAGTTTTTCCCATTCGATGTAACAGGAATGTACAATGTCGTCCTGAACCCCACTGGTAATCTGTAGTTAACAGTGTCAGTGCAACTTGTTCAAGCTTGAAACGTTTCAACATTGTAAACCACATTGTCAACGGGGTGAGGAACTTGGGCGTTATTACTGTGTGGCATGAATACAAGCTGAAGAGACACTTGATGGTGATATCAAGCTATGTACATTTCAAGTTAAAGCAGTTTCATTGATTCAAACTTACTTGGGATTGGTTTCACAGAATCTACTGGCAAATTTCTCCATGAGTCTATCAATCTTCTGCGCTTCACCAGGCAGACGAAAGTTGTGTAGAAACAAACGCAGAGCTTGAACAAGATTCGTACCAGCGAAATCAAGTTGATCAATATAAGCGTACATCACCTCTCGTTCGTATCTGTAAGATAACAGTGGATTATAAAATTATATATAATTTATATATAATTATATAAATATTTATAATTATATAAGTATATACAACTATAAATTATACATAATAGTGGTTATAAATGACAAGAAGTTAAAGGTTGGGTAAATATTCCTTGGGAGAACTAGATAGAGATTAGAGAGGTTAACTTAGGACACCGATGGGCACAGGTAGAGTTATTTTCATCACAATACTTTGCAAACTCTTGCAAGCTTATATCTAAGGTTTCATAGGAATTGCTACAGACCACAGTATTGTATGGAATATGGCACAAGTTAAGGTGAAGGCAGATATATCACTGAATATCAAAACAAAACATCAAGAACATCTACAAGAAACCATGACATCTTAACTTGTCTAATCACTATTCATAAAACAATGAGCACTTACTGGCCTGGATCACCCAGAAGCTCACCAATCATTGTCTAAATCGAATAAAAAAACCCAAAAATATAACAGCAGTCGGATAACTTATATAAGCACAAACCTAAATTAATTTGGACCTACAAAACTAGAACTAGGATTTTTTGAGCAGGTAGAGCTACTGTACCTTGTCCAGCTTGTCGTTCGAGTGTAAAAATTGAGCCACTTCTGTCACAGAATCGCCCAACAAACCTTCTGCTTGGAGAAACTTTAAGCCTTTATAGGGACTTTTATTGAATCTTAAATAGAAATATATGAATGAGAATATAGAAACAACCATAAGTAATCTAACGTGAGGTTCAATGCATAATGGAGCAATAGACCTGATTATCAAAAGCTGCACGTTCCAAATAATTGCACTATAATGAGTGAATAGTTTGAAAAGCAAAAAATATTTCTTAGATTGCCCAATATACACACACTCATGAATAACCAGTGCATACTTATATTTTACTCTTTCTAGCCTCAGATGATTTTAAAATGTACGGAGATTCAAGATTTAACTGCTTACAATGTAATGCCTTTCTCCTTTGTTTCTTTCTTTTGTTTCAAACTCTCAAATTGTTCAGCATTATCCAAAGGAGCTCCACTATTGAGGGAGCCCTGGCTTCCTCCCATCTTAGCTGATTGCAAGTCAGAGGAAACATCCCCCTCTCCACCATTTTCTTCATCAACTTTGCTTCCTTTGTGAGGCAATGTGGGAGTACCATCTTCAAAATCTACAAAAATTAAAGAAATACATCATATGTAAGCTACATTCATAATGTACTAAGCCAGAGTAGTGATAATGTGTGATGAAGATACTAGACAGCAGTGCTGATAGATAAGAATGTGAATTGCAATTTCTTGCAAAGTTGAATTCACCGACACACTCACCTAATTTATCATCAACTTGCGAATCAGGTTTGAAATACAGATCTCGGCTCCATTCAACCATGCACTTCAAAATTGAGACTAGACACTCCAGCCCTTTGATGCGAATACTGCGTTCTTGCACCTAGGAAAATAAACAAAAATTCATATCTTGTTTTAAAGAAGAGAAGTATAAAAAACTTATCAGCAACTTACAGGAGTGGCACCAAGTTCAATTGCTTGTCTTCCTTGAGCTACTTTTGACAAATCATTGATTAATCTTTCAAAGATATTTGACAGAGCAAGTTCACAGTCATAGTTGAGGTAGACATCAACAACAGTCTGCGCATCTACGATAATAACAAATAAAAAGGGATTTTTTATTCATTCATTCATGAATGAATAAAAATAAAGCTGCGAAAGATCTTTTTGCAACAGCTTTCTTGAGGAGAAATAAACAGACTGAGACAGTTCAAATAGAGTCTTTATCTGTCTACAAATTTCTCCTGCATTAACACCCTCGCTAAAAATATTGAGGCTACAACTACTGCATTTTTCAAGCAGATGATGAATCTACATACAGGAGAGAATTCTAACCTGAACAGATTCTTGTAAGAGTCTGCATCACCATCCATTTATGTTGAAATGAACTAGTCGATGTCTCAAGGATATTGAGAAATATATCCTTAAAAAATACCTAAACATGATAGCTTCCATGAGACTATGTGATTTTACGATAAAACGTCTTCACCATACACTAGTTCTTATAAAAATGAACACAAAGACATTACAAAGCACAATAAAGATAAACGTCTGCTAGGTAGAATAAGGCTAGCACCCAATGACACTGTAGCTTATAGTCCAATTACCAAAGCACGTTGTTGAAGCAGTCTACGTTGCCAACGATTATTATAATACATCATACCTCTATTTGCATCTTCAAATGTGTTTTGAAGTAAGACAACAATGTGAGGAAAATTGCAAGTGATAGTTCAAAGACTGCAGGCACAGGCGACACTCCATTCTTCGACAGAGCCACACACAGATACTGTTTGATAGCATTGATAAACATTGGATGAGTTCGAAAAACTGGACCAGCATTTTGAAGACAAGCTAAAAGCAGCTCCAAGGAAAGAATTTTTGATCTGAGCTCATGAGACCTGGAAAATGAAAAGGAGAATAATAAAACTTGCAGAAACTAAAATCTTATTTCATCTTACTTACTTAGAACAGCAGGATTATGAAGCATAGCATGAGACACACAAAAAGTTGCTCAATGAAAATTCAGAAGCTACTGAGTATCTTGTCTAACTCATTGGTAGGAAAGGTTGTTTCTCTAATGACAACTTTGAGCACCCTGTCAAACGACAGATGATTTCACACTTCAAAGAAATACATTCTACAGACTTGTTGCCTAGGACATCAGAGGAAAACGGAATGACACAGATTTCAAATATTGTTTTATATAAGCACACATCTTACTTAGGATCCAAAGGTCCTTCAGCCAATGGTTTCATCGAAAGCTTGCAAAGAGATCGGAAGACTAGGAAAGCATCTTTCTGAGTGATGTGTGAGAATCTCACTTGCTGTGGCCTGCCTTCCGCCCCACCCTCGCTAGCAATATCAGAGTGAACTTCTGATACAGAACTTCGTGCTGTCTCTAAATCGTCTTCATGGCCTTCAGAGATATCATCAGGTACGTCACCACTATTGTGTACAATCGCTGACTCATCAGACGAAACTTGAATTGCTGGTACAACCATAGATTTCTGGTGATCCAAATCACTAGAAATTTGGTTCTCAGAAATGTGATCCACTTTAGAATCATCTACACTATCTTCATCTTTAGAAATTTCAGATATTGGTTGACTCTCATTTTCATTATCTGCAGGGGATTTACTTTCAGATATGCAATCTTCAATTTCATTAGCTGACAAGTTTGAGGCAGCATTTTCCTTGACACCTTCAGATGATTGTACAGTGTCAGATACTTCATCTAAACTATTTCCAGACTCATTTTTAGATGTTTGCTTTTCTGCAGTAGGATGAGAAGTTGGTTCATCAATCTGAGAGGCCAAATCTGTTTCACTTTGATCAAGGTTTGCCGTTTGCCCGTTCGAGTTTATTTCATGTTCGCCAGTGTTCAATCCATTGGCAGTTTCTGACAAATTGTCTGACTTGTCATTTTCAGATACAGTAGAGTCATTTGTGACCTGTTCCTCATCTTTTTTGCTTTCAAAATTGTTCAAATTTGGTGTTTCTTCAGCTGCACAGCTTTCAACATTATTCTCTAAAAAACAAAACACTGCCCTTAACAAAAACCGAATGAAGTGTTAAGGAATAGTAGAGGTTGACAAAACATGGTTAATAAACAAAACAGCAACTAATATAAAGCTAAAAAGTCATTTCAACTAAAAAATGGAAGAAATAAACAATACCTGTAAAATCAACATCTTCACTTTCAACATGATTTAGACCACCATTGGACAAAGTTTGTCCTTCTTTTAACTTCATTTCTTCATCTTGTGATACCTGAGATTTAGTTTCTTTCTCTTCATTATTCAGACTTTCTGTAGCCCGGATTTCTTCTTGAAGTTTTGCAGCAAGCACCTGAGAGCCAAAAAATAAAAACATTAGAACTTCGACATCTCCAGTACAATATTAACAAAAGTTGTCAACAAACTAGAAATGAGAATAACAGAATTGAGCAGCAATGTGTCACAGAGCACAAGTACGTACATATATTTTGCTCTGTACAACATGAAACAATCAATTTTACTTGTCTGGGCAGAATTCTAGCTACTTGATAATTTTCCAAGTTTAAAGGTCTCACCGCCTGATTCTCCATTCTTTGAAACACCAAACTTATCATCTGCGTCAGAGTTGCCTTGGCCGTTGTTTGGTTGATGAGATTTTTACTAGCAAGATAAATATTGTAGACAGTACGCACAGCCTGAAGTAATGTTCCTTCATGAACTTCGCAAGTACTTGATGTAACTGCCGTGAGAAGAGCCTGTAGTACAAAGAGAAAAAGTTAATAAATTGTGAGCATTTTAAAAGTACGAATAAAAGTAGATGCTGTGTTAACACCAGACAGCTTTAAAAATCAATGTGGAACTCTTGCATCTCAATATTTCCTTGAGACAGACTCAATATGTCTCCAAACTAAATGTAAACCTTGATAATCTGTAGTTGGATTCCTTCATCAGTGTTTATGCCAGTAAAACATCCACAGATTGTATCAATAATCCTGTCAATTAAACGTTTCTCAGGCTCAATTGAGTCAGGCGTGTCTCCAACAATATGACCATAAGCAATCAGTTTCTATAAAAACAGGAAAAAATATGTAGATTTTTGAAATCTAGGCATCACTTATAGAGGATTGTTCTATTGGTTTTAAAGAGGTTTTGCTAAATATCCTGTATGAGTCATCTCTCTTATTGATCCAGCGTTATTACAGGGGGAAACCTATACTAAACTATATTAATACTAGATAGTTCTATCATTTTAAACTCTTCATCCTAAGAATTCAGTCGAAGAGTAATTTTTTATTGATTTTTAGTTACTACAAGATGAAAGCTAAACTGAAAACTCTGCTAGTACCTGTATACAATCTAAGGCAGTGATGACAATTCGTGAACATTTAGACTGACAAGCAAGCTCAAACGGCAGAAAATACTGATCAGCCGTGATGAAAGTAGGACGGCCTGGGGGTGGAGGTAATGTAGCTGAAGAACTATCCCTAGAGAAAAACAAGAAGAGACCATCTAAATTGATGCTAAAGTTCATACAATTGTTCAAATGTGGCCTATTTATACTGCTATGTCTATAATAGCAAACAATTTTACTGAAAAAATGACAATTGCTGCATCATAATTCAGTGGCAGATGCCATCCACCAGCTTCTCTTGTCAACACATTGAGTACTTGCTCTAGTACGTCTTACCTTGCTATGTCACCCTGTCTAAAACAAGCACCTCCCAGCGGTGTGTGAGAATTAGACTTTAAGATGTTAGGATTATATATCAAACGGATCATATCACCTACCCTTGTGATTTTTCATTGCCATTTCCTTGTGCGGCATTAATTTCCTCTAAACAAGTTCACAATAACATTAATAAAATATGCATGTAGCCTTTAAAAATAATTTCACCAGTCTGTTTTTAGAGTGTCTCAATCTTGTTATAACAATTACCATTTTATAAATATTGTTTTCTCTCAAATTTAAATCCAGGAAATACACATTTTGCCCTCAACAAACTGCCTATTTTCTAAATCATATGATTCAAATACTGCATGGACCTTACTAATATCCTGGCAAATTCCAACCAATATATTAATAATTCTATAATCATTAATAGACCAATCATTTATGTACTAAATTAAAACTAATTTTATGCTTCACTACAAATCTGTAATTCCTGGCATTATAACCTATAAGTAACACTTGCACAAACACACTAAATATATTATCATAATCCCAATAAACATATACGATATAAAATTTATAAATATTAGTCATTACCTAACGCCGTTTCGCAAGCTTTCTTTAACTGTGAATGATGAGACTTCTTTGTTTCCTTATCGTGTAATATTTTCTCCAAAGCTCGAGAAAGGAATACATTCTTGGTTTTCGTATTTTTTTGCATGGTTTATCGTGCTTTAATAAGCACTGCAGTGAACAGAAATGAACAAATTTTATTGCTAAATTCACCTAGTACAAAAACTTCTGTAAAATTCCGCCATGTTTTCTTCCTTGTCTCAAAAGAATCAGGAATTTAGAATTCTTGCATGTACCCCCCTGTTTACGACGTCACCGCTGCTGATATAATTTAACATGAAAAAAGGTCAAATTAAAATTCTCCTATTTTCTCAATCTAAGCTTTCTATTGTGCCAGATTAGTGCTTCTTTTCTTTTATAACTTTACTTGGTTTTATAAAAAATATCAAACTTTAACAAGTCTAATCCCAGTCAATAAAAATCTAATCCAGTAAAATACGCAGCTCAGTGTCACATCAACTTGAAGATTCTCCAGAGTTTCTTTCCGTAATCAAGACACGGTGAGCTCTTAGAAACCTGGAACGATAACCTTGCCGCCTATAACGGCTGCCATTGCACGTCAGGGGTTAAAAAAACAGTCCTTTTTCGTTCGGTATTTTCTCCAACTCTAAAATAACAATTGAATGAAAACAACGTCAAAAGAGTTTTAACATAACCTGATGCTTCGTAAAACAGCATTTTTAAAGATGCAAATGACTTTTAAGTGTTCAAGAGTTGAATGTTGAAGTTTCGTTCGGCACGTTCGAATTTGTGCGATATCTCGAAAATGTAGTTGACACCCCTGGAGTTTTCGCTGAATAATGATGTAAAACACTTGAAACTACTCAATAAGCCAAGTTTTACTTTTTAAGAATGAATTCTTGTTTTAAAAAGTAGTCCTTTTGTCTTTTTTTGCTCAAAAATAGGCTTTCCACTGCAATTGTCACTCCTCGAGACTCACCTTAGTCCTCTTAAAACAGTTTTTGTTACTCGGTTCCCGCCTTTTACCTTCAAATTGGCTTCAGCCAATCACATGGCCAATCATAGAACGAAAACACAGGAGTTATCGTTCCAGTTGTTTTGAGTTCACACGTGTTAATAACGTAATCTCTGTAAAAAGGACTGGATCCAAATATAGTCAATTTCAACATTTTCAAGATTTCAAGAAAGATCTTGTTGTGTATCGCTGCACTGAAAACATTGTTTACTCAGTTTTATTTCCCAGTCATGGGTATACCTCATTTAGTGCTAGTCCATGGATGGATTCCTTTTGCTGTAATCATTTTTGTGAGTAGTTTTACCGCAGATATTTATACAAAGTTAGCAGACCTTCCAACTTTGTGACTTGAAAAATGAAAATGAGTGAGATTCAACAGTTTTCTGTAGTATGAGTGCTATGCACAGATGAGTAACAAAGCCCATGTTACTAATCACGAGAATATTCCTTTGATATCGACCTGACAACCTAACCCAATTCTAACCATTTCACTTCTGTGATTAGTAACATAGGCTTGTATCCTACAGTTGCCTTGGTGCATCTCCCCTTCCCAAAAAATTATTAAAACTGAAGTCTCTGAAATGCCTTTCCTGCATTTTTTTAGAAGATTAACAGAATTTGAAAGATACAAAAGGGTCATAAAATGTCTCAAAAGTACACTTTCTAAACATCTGCATGCAACTATAAGTTTCATTCAATTAACTTTCTTTTGTTAATATTGTTCAAAAAGAAAAAGTCATGTGTTCATACCCAGGGAAATCTAGTTAACTACTTGTACACATACATTGTGTGAAATGAAAGATTATACTTATTTTATATATGCTTGCAAAGAGAAATGTGAAAACAAAAAGCTAAGTCACGCAGCAGTTGGCAGAAAGTATGATTGAAGAGGGGTGGTAGCTGTAACTCTTGCAAGCCGTAAAGACTAAAGCAGCACTAATCTCTTGTCCAGGCATTTTAAGATATAGTGCTATATTTAGCTCACATAAAGTATTGATTAGGTATCAGGAGGCTCGAAAAGGTTGTGGAGTAATAGAAGTAGTTTTGGAATGTAATAACGAGTAGAACAGCACCTCTCTCGTATCCAGATAGTG
>JAOBYK010042238.1:0-21377 GCA_025434845.1 Phenganax subtilis | reverse complement strand
CGATCATTTGCGTGGAAAGATCGTGAATAGCGGCAATAAATATGGCCGATAATAGCGTCCGGCGGTTCACGAATATTTCGAACGTCGGAACGTATCGGAATTGCTGACGTCACATTGTTACTATCTATCTATCTATCTATCTATCTTACCCAGACGACGCCATAAAGGATTTTGCTTCGCAAATCTTTAAAAACGTGTTAGAATGACCCCACAAAAAATTTTAAACTGAACAAAATGCAGAAATGCACTTAGTAACCTTCGATTTACATGATTAAGGCACCATGAAATTGCCCCTCAGCGTTGCCCTATTTTGGTACCTCTACCTCCCTGACTATAAGCGCACTTAAGATAAGACATTCCTATAAGCGCATTGAGCAACTAGTTGCAGCCTTCTGCACGGCGTATCATATAACAAAAAGGGCAAGTTAATTTGGACAAAATCTTACGAAAGTCTAAAGATGTACGTAGAAGAAGTGCTGTATTTGAGCGATGGCGAATGAGATGGCCCAGAAGGATCAGTTAAACGGTTTAAATCTGAAGACATTGATCTTCGTTGGTATCTTGATACTCAGGCGATTACCATTAACGGTAGAAGGAAAAATTAAATAAGCGAGAAACTGAATTCGGTGGCCCTCATTTCCATGAACTTGGCAAAATCAAACGAAATTGCTAAACACGACGCCCATGTTGGGAGCAGTCACGTTGTCCCTAATTTGAATGCAAGTGATGTGAGAGAAAAAAAAAGCTTTGACTGCTCTGTTGGTAATGAGGCATCCAAAAATGCTATTAATCATTTAGAGGATAAAATTAATGAATTAAACACTACATTCACTAAGAAAATAAACTATCTGGAACAGGTGGTGTCTAGGACAATAGAAAATGAAGACCATTACTCACAGGGCGACGATTTTCAACAGCTGAAGGTGGGTAAACGCGTTAGTAATTGTTCTGGTGGCACCGCCTCGGCTGATCTTGAAGGCCTGAAGTTGGATCTTACAGTTCTTGAGTCGCGTCTGCTCTCAGATATAAACCATCTACGCACAAAACAAACTGATCTTGAAGTCGTCATGCAAAAGCAGGGCGAGATAATACAAAAAATGCATGAGGATAACATGTTTTTTAAACAAAGCTGTTTTCTTACCGGAAGTTAATTCCCCCTGAATTATCGAAATTCTGAATAGGAATGAAACTAACGACTCGTTAAGTGAAATAATAGATGTTTTTAAATCTCTTGCCACTGGTAACGATCAATCCTTTGGGTATAAAGATCTTGCATCTATCAGAACAACTAATCAAGCGGGAAAATCGCCGTCCCAAGACAACAATCAATCTAATTATTCGAACAAAAACGCTCTAGTCACAACGAACACTGTTCATACTGACGATGCCACACTCATTGACGATGCCATGCACACTTAACGACAATACAATAGGAGCTACGAAAGCGAGCAATAGCGTTGGCCCTATTAATAGCAATTTGTCAAGCACCGACCCACCAACCGCACTTGATCCTAAAGAAACCCAGTTAACAATAGGAGCTCCGAAAGAGAACAAAAGCGTCGACGTTACTATTAACAGTCTGGTAAATATCGATCCACAAATCAGACGTGATTCTGAAGAAACACAGAGAACAGCCATTTCATCCAAAAGAAAAGAAACGGCCTGACCGCTCATGAATAAACCCTTGCAGCGTCGTCAGCTGTCCAATGCTCAAAAAAGTTTAGTTCCCTGCCCCTTTCTACGAAAAAGGGGCTACTGTTCAAAAGACGCTAAATGCGACTTTTGCCGCGCTAAAACCCCTGGACATCAACCTGGATGAGGACCGGCAATCAAGCGAAAACCACCAGACTCTCAACCCTCGCCTTTTTAAGGAGATCGGCAAGAACCAAATATTCTGAACTTATGAACAGTCTCGAAGCGAGACTGCAAAAAATCGAATGCACCCAAACACCTTACCCTTTTCCCTTTCGCCATCATCTACCGTTCCCATCCACATTCCCGCTCTCTCGAGCTGCTTACCCACGCTCTCTGATAGAAATCCCAGTTTATCATCCCCGACACCCCCATTAGTGCTCAAACCACTTCTCCCTCTACCAACTCCCATCCCAAAGATTGCCTAGCGTCGGCCACTTCAACTACTCTCCCAAGCAAGCCTCTCAATACTTAGTGGAAAAAGCAGTATATCAGTCCCCATTCAAGAAAGTACTGTACCAAAGCCACCGACTACATATAAAGTTCCGCCTTTTGCGATACAATTCAACCAAGACGTAAGCTGGTGGTGTGATGTAAGTCTGTTGATTAACGTTGATTAACGTTTGTCGAGTTAAAGTTGTTTTCTACTGGCATTTCGATCTAACAACAAACGAAGCCGAAAGATATTCTTATGGCGACAAGCTTAAGCGACTAGCTTTGTATTGCATGGTGGGGAAGCTATGAAACTCTAAAGCAGTTTGTCAGCAAAGATTTACAGTTCAATGGAATTTGGGAGCAACCCAGAGGAGAGAGAAAGCGGTTTATTGGTGATAATTTAACAATACTGTGGAGAAAGAATAATTGTTTGCTATCTCTCGATGGAGAACGTGCGACCGAAATTATGAAAGAATTATGCAAGCGAATGTGTGATTGCTATCTGAATAATTCTCAAGTGTCTGTTTCGGTTGACGCTCAGGGCCCGGGCGACTATTCTGATGATGTATATACGGACATTGAAGAGCTCAGGGTTGGTCAACAATTGAATGGTGAAGCAATTCAAACGTTGTCGCACTCAGTCTTGGAGATGGTTTCGCAGCTTAAATATAAGACTGAAATTAGTATTCCATTTGTGGCCAAGTCAACCCAAACGCGGGCATTGGGTGGGTCTGTTGATCAGATAAATGCCCACAGCGCTGTTGTTGCCGTTATTAGTTCTTTTGTCATGGGAGAATCCATCATCTCTCTTGAGAACAATCGGGGCATCACCATACCACAACCAATTAACGAAAGTATTAGCGAAAGTATTTGTGAAGAAGAATACAATAAACAGCTTAATGAGTTGAATGGAGACGCTTCCGTGGAAATTTTGGAAGGGTATTCACATCACGCGACATCTGATCCTCCCAAGTCATTAAATACTTTCACAAATAACAAAACCAAAGCGGTAGCACACCATCCTACCTACACAGACATAGCGGCTAAACATCCTACTGTCAATGAAGCCCGTCAAACTCCTACCGAGAATAGTCCGAACAATAGATCGGGACACACTTCGCTGAATGTAGACAATGTAAATAGTGAATCCTGTCAGTCCTCTGATGGCTTTATCGGGTACAGCATAAACGCAGCAAAATAAAGAAATTGTTCGTAACCTGAATTGCTAAAAGTGTAAACGAAAGTCAAGTCCTTTCTTATCTAAGGAAAAAAAATATTATTCCAACTTATATTTCAATTTTCCAAAGTCGACGTCGAGACTCCATATCGTGCAAACTTCATATACCCACAAGTGTTAGTGCATTAGTAGAAAAAGAAAATTTCTGGCCCAGGTTTGTTGTTTGCAAACCATGACGATCAAAAAGGCGCAATACAACTCAAGGAAAAATAACTCGACCCACGATGGACATTACTCGACTCTTGTATAATGGCGGATACACCCTTGCAAAATATACCCACAATCGTTGGTAAGGGAAAAAAGTGGTTCAGACGTTTTAAACCTATGCGTCGACGAAATTCTAACAACCTAATACAAATTACACGTAGTAGAATTGCTGACACTCGTAGTAGTTTTGCTGATACATTTATAAATAATTTTGATTCTTCCATCCATGGTAATACCTTGAGCAGCGATTCCAGTCCGACTTTATCTTACCCTCATAGAACCGATTTGAAACAGAAACCTAGTCAAAACGAACAAGGTTGTGCAATCAACAAATACGCATACTAAATTGAAAGTCTCTCGACTCTCCTTCTTTTAATCAAACACCAGATCATTAGTTAGTAAAATAGAAGATTTAGAAGTCGTCGTCAGTCAAAATAACGTTGATGTTGTATGCATAACCAAAACTTGGCTAACTGAAGCTATTCCGAACTCTGCAGTTGATATAAAAAATTACTTCTCAGTACGGTCGGACCGTGGGCCGGAGAAACGGGGTGGCAGTGTTTGTGCGTATATTAACTCCAACATTGGCTGCACTGTCCTTAACGAACTGCATAGTCTCTCATTTGAGGCACTTTGGTTATATCTTCGTCCAAATAGACTCCCCCAAGGCGTTTCCTGTATCATTGTCGGGGTAATATACCGTCCACCACAGGAAGATGATGCCCTCTGTATGGAATATATAAGCTCGTCTTTGGACACGGCGTTACTTCAATTTCCTAACGCAGGAATTATGTTAGTCGGCGATTTTAATCGTCCGGACTACCGATTCCTTTGCAATCATTTCAATCTGCGACAAACAGTTAAAGACCCAACCCGTAGGAATGTCATTCTTGATCTTATCTTTACGACTCCCTCACGATACTACGATACACCTGAAATTTTGCCTGGAATCGGTTTAAGCGATCATAGTTCCATAATTGCACGCCCATCCATTCGTACTATAAAACTTAAAGCCGAAAAGGTATTTAGAAGACTTGTGAAACCGAGTTCAAAGGCCAGCTTTGGTAGATGAGTTTCAAGTGCAGATTGGTTTTCTAGACATGTTACCCAACTGTACCAAAAAACTTAAGGCATTTAACTCGTTTCATTTTGCCATAAATATGTTCTTTCCTCTACGAAGCTATAAGCAGCACCCAACTGATAAACCTTGGATCACTCCGAAATTAAAGATTTTTATTGAACAATGCCAAGAAGAAATGTTAAAGGACCCACTCACCTTTAAAAGACTTAGGAATAAAATAAACAATCTAAACAATAGACTGCGCAGTTCTTTCTTTGAAAACAAAGTCAAAACTGTGATAACTGAGCCCATGCAGTGGTGTAAATCCATCAATAAACTCACTGGTCGCTCAACAATCAAGACCGTATCTAGTATGATCGTGTCGATCCGGAGTAGAGATCTGTGGGGCCAAATTGGCAACACATATTAATCAGAGTTTCCTTACCTCCACAAGTTCTTTGCCTCTTTTGTCCGAGTTGGAAAATGATGAAGCTAATCCTATGAATCAAAACCTAACAAAATATTTTATTTCTGACCAAGATGTATACAAGAAGCTCTCAAATTTAAAAAGAAATAAAGCGACAGGTCTTGACAATCTGCCAAGCTCGATCCTAAAAGATTTTGCCCTTGAACTCTCTTCTCCAGTTGCCAAAATCTTCAACGCATCTATTCAAGAAAGTTTAGTTCCTGATGAACGGAAGGAAGCAGAGGTAATTCCAATTCCGAAGTCAAATGTAATTAAAAAAGCTGAAAATGATCTACGACCTATATCCCTTACTGCAATCCTCTCAAAGACCATAGAGCATTGTGTGGCCGATTGGATTATGCCACAGATATACCATCTACTTGATCGAAGGCAATTTTGTGCTCTTCCGAGGCAGTCCACTACACATGCACTTGTGTCCTTTTTCCATCAACTATACAGCATTTCTGAACAACCTAACCAGTGTGTGAGAAGTCTGTTGTTAGACTTCAGCAAAGCATTTGATAGGATAAACCACCAAGTTCTTATTGTGAATATGAAAAGAATGGAAATAGATTCAATTCTCATCGCATGGTTAAGAAATTTTCTTACTGGGCGAAAACAGCGTGTATGAATTGGGAAATTCGTTTCTAGTTTGGAACATGTGCATCGAGGCGTTCCCCAAGGGACAGTTTTGGCACCTTTATTGTTTATTATGATAAATGATCTGCTAATGGATTATCAAGATCGCTGGAAGTACGTGGATGATACCAGTCTCACTGAAATACTTACTAGGGGCAACCATCGTCTTTGCAAGTTACCTTGAATGGACTAAATAAGTGGTGCGAAAAAAACGGTATACTACTGAATCATAAAAAATGTAAAGAGCTCTTGGTCTGCTCTTGGAAACATAATCCAGATGTACCACCGCTTATGATTAATAATCAACCAATCGAAGTCGAGAAATCTGCAAAGTTACTTGGCTTAGTTTTCAATGATCGTCTGAAATGGAACGAACAAGTCGGCCATGCCGTTAAAAAGTCATCGAAACGTTTATATATGTCAAGGCTCTTAAAACGAGCTCGAGCTGATAATATGACCCTTGCTTCCGTTTATCTAACATTCATAAGACCAATATTGGAATACGGCGTGCAAGTGTGGCACTATAATATTCCTGATTACCTGTCGTTAGAATTGGAAAAGATTCAGGTTAGAGCAATGCGAATGATTGCTTTATCGCTATCATATATTGACGCATTGGTCAAGTACGATTTACCAACTCTAGCTTCAAGACGAAACCTCTTATGCTCCTCATTCTTTATGAAAAATCTTCTACAGCAATCTAGTAGCTTGTCCGAACTCGTTCAGTATGAACATATTCCTAATTACGACTTGCGGGTTCCTAAAAAACTGGTACCCTATAAATGTAGAACAAATCGTTTTAAAAATTCATTTATACCATCGTCAGTTGAAAACTTTAATAATAATTGTTAAACAGTTGTGTAAACCATGTAAACCTAGTCATTTCGTTTAATTTTTTAGAGCTATTTTGTATACGGTAATTTTAATACTAGCACAATACATGTAAATATAACTTTCGAAGTAGCTTAGATATGTAAATCCAACGTTTGTAAGATTTCCCGTATTTCAGTGCTTTCACAAATACCATCATGAGTATTCTCGACAAAACGCTGCCCAAACGCACAGTACGCGTCCATCCCTCCGGTAAACCTTAGATGAACCCTCGCATAAAGCACGAAATTAAAGCTAGACAACAAGCGTTCACATCCGGGAATAAACCAAAGTACAGGGTATTATGTGATAAAGTAAGCTCACTTATATCCGATGCGAAGAAGAGGTAATACCTACTGAAAGCCGAAGGAACGCGTAGAACAAATCCTGCAAGATGGTACAAAACCGTCTACGAACTAGCCTCTGCTAATTACTATAATTCTCCAGCCTCGGTAAACTCTACAGTAGACTTAGTTGAACGCCTGCAACAAAGTTTCACCACACCTTGAGAGAATATTACCCCAACTGAAATTCCAGATGCCCGGCAATGCGAACACCTACGTCAGAAAGACCAAAGATATGTGGATTTGCTTTAGAGAGGCAATTCCTGAACCACCCTCACTCGTGATTGGAGAAGCTACAATTGAAAGAGTTAACTCGTTCAAGCTGCTAGGCCTCTGGTGTAACAATTCCCTAAAATGGAATAAACATATCGAAGAAATTACAAGGACAGCTAATAAACGCTTGTTCTACCTCCGGGAATGCTGTGGAGCTAATCTACCGACCGATGTAGGTTTAACGTGCTATGTAACTAAAATCAGACCGGTTATTGAGTACGCATCCCCCAATTGGGGTGGTCTACCACAGTACCTGGCAGACGAGTTGGAGGATATCCAGACTTGTGGCATGAAAATACTCGGGATCCCCCCAGATTAACTTCAAACTTTAGGGCAACGTCGGGATATTCTTGCCATTCGTGAGTATAAGAAAATTACTGAGGAGGAAACGCACCCCTGCGGGAAATATATACCAGAGACTGCAATGAAAACCTATAATCTTAGACCTTCCAAATCTCTACCACATATTTTATCCCGCACCAAAAGGCATGAACGTTCGTTTATTCCTAGAACTAAATGGCTTCTATAATTATTTGCTATTGTTTACACAATATTTTAGTATATGAACATGTAAATAGGTATTTTAAACTAGCTTGTATTTGATCTCTCTATGTAGGCCGTAACCTCAGTGCATGAAAGCTGCTTAGAAAACGATTTTCGCTGCCATCGGTCGGGAACTACTTTAAAACCACATAAACATATAGTTTTTTATATGCTAAGAATGAATATGCTTGTTGTCACTTGTACAAACCTGCAGTTTTTTCAAAATTTGAGGTTAAAAGTCCAAATTTTTCACTCCTTCGAAATTACATTCCGCCATTTTGTTTTCATAAAACTTCATGTAATATAAATCTTTTGTACTAGTTCCTGTCTCGCAGCAGGGGGGAGCTTCCGCAAACTTACGATTTTTTCGAGACGCAAGAAATGATAACAGTTAATAAAATTTAAAAAAGATAATGAGCAAGATTAAAGCCTTTTCACCTGAGATTAAAATAGTGCAAAGAGACTCAAATAGTGCAAAAAGTTCACAAATACTAAAAAGTGCTTGATGTCATAAAAATATAGCCAATATATATGGTAACAAATGAGCATAAGTTTACCAAAGATCTCCACAACACAGTGTTTCATGCAGTGAAGCAATCTTCAGGTGAATGGGTTGAAGTTTGAAGAATGATGGAGATTGCTTCAATGCATGAAACACTGTGTTGTAGAGACTTTTGGTAAGCCTATGCTTATTTATTACCATATATATTGGCTATATTTTTATGACATCAAGCACTTTTTAGTATTTGTGAACTTTTTGCACTATTTGAGTCTCTTTGCACTATTTTAATCTCAGGTGAAAAGGCTTTAATCTTGCTCATTATCTTTTTTAAATTTTATTAACTGTTATCATTTCTTGCGTCTCGAAAAAATCGTAAGTTTGCGGAAGCTCCCCCCTGCTGCGAGACAGGAACTAGTACAAAAGATTTATATTACATGAAGTTTTATGAAAACAAAATGGCGGAATGTAATTTCGAAGGAGTGAAAAATTTGGACTTTTAACCTCAAATTTTGAAAAAACTGCAGGTTTGTACAAGTGACAACAAGCATATTCATTCTTAGCATATAAAAAACTATACGTTTATGTGGTTTTAAAGTAGTTTCCGACCGATGGCAGCGGAACTGAACGACAATCAACTACAGATTACGGCCTGATAGTCCAGTCTATTACACATATAGTAGTCAGTTTGTAAATCCATTGTATTTTTACACCCAGGATGGATCATTAAAATTGTTATTATTATTTCAAGTTTTTAAAAGTTGTTTGTACCGCTACTGATCGTGGAGAATTCACTTCCTGCATAGAAATTTAGAAAATGATTGATGATTTTTGTCTGACGCCTAGACTTTGTCCAAGTTGCCACGCACAGCATACAAAAAAGATGTAGTAGCAGGTATTACGGTTAGATGCAAATGAATGCAAATGGATAACTGTTTTCCTTTGACCTAATGGAAGCGAGGCAATCGGGTCAATATAATAGTTTCAAACCCATTTGCATCTCATTTGCATCTAACCATAAGAACTGCTAATCACTACTCGGCTAAATATTCCCGGCCCCCAGGTGTAAATAGCCCGGTCGGAATTTGTGTCTTTCTGGTCGTTTCGCTTCCTTGCTTTCGCATTAAAACGTAAAAGATACTCTTATGTTTTTTTTTCTAAGGAAAAGCGGCAACTAAACGATATTTACCTCATCGAACGACGTCTTGTGAACTGGTTTGCATGGGAGAGCGCCACGCCCATGGATTTCAAAGGAAACGTCCTAAAATGTTGGAAGTTGTTCATTCGTGATCATTATCTTCCAGCGAAAAAGTATTTGAAAAGCCTTAACATCAGTGTGAGCGAAGACGGCGTAATAACTGGAGCTCCTCTGTTTGTTAAATTTTCTGAGTTTGGAAAAAGTCTAGGGAGTTCTGATAGGAACAAGAAACTAGGAGATGTCACTTACGACATCCTCTTGGGACTAACATTACATTATTATATGTTTCTTCAAGCACGTAGTATCCAGAGAATAATTGCTCGAGAAATAGCCAATATTAATAGTATTTCTAGAAGAAGAATAGCTGTGAAAAGAATAACAGACAACGACCAAGAATACGTTGAATATCTTCGTTATGAATTAAGGAATTTTAAAATGCCTTTGTCTCCTCGTGACTTTCGAGAAGCTTTGCTCCGTCTTTATCGAAAGAAACTGGAAAAAATATTTTTGCTACTTGACTACATTGCTGACCAAGGATGGACAGAGGGAAGTGCAATGGGTTCTCTAGACCATGAAATGAATAGGGCTGGTGCTGGATTTATTCATTCCCTTTTTTTGCTAAGAAAGGAGCTTGCTGAGTCTGGACGACTTGACAGGGTGTTAAGAACGATGAAATGGTACAATTTTTGGGGGGAAATATATCAGAGCAGATTTGAATTTAGCGGAGCAACTGCTGACCGATTGCGTACGATAATATTGTACCGTCTTGAGATAGTCCTGATGAGTCGGGACACCACAATTCAGGAGGCAAGGGAGAAGTTACGTGATATGGCTGCCTATGTTCGCTGGTGTAATAATGTTTTGTTGTCCCATCCTGCGTTTCTTGCCATGTTCAAACCGGATCTATCATGTTTCCACCATCTAGGTGTTTATGGCTCTGCATACACCCCACAAGCATTAGTTAAAACTTCGATGATATCGTACCTCCTTCAGGGCACAGCATTCTCGCTTAATGCAAACTCCCAACAGAACATCCGTCAGGCGTTGTTTTCCTATATAAACTTGGCACCACGGTACTCTTTACCAAATTCAATCAGCGGCCGTTTTCCCAGCTATACTAGAGCTATTTTGATTGAAATGGTTCAAGCGTACGCATTCTTTTCAATTCATCCACAAAATCTTACTAAAACTGGACAATTGGAAGAAGTGACGCTTAGCGACGAATCAAAAATGATAAGAACATTTTTGCGTTTGTACAATCCAATAAATCCCGAAGTACAAAAGCGTTTGCGAACTGAAGTGTCGGCGAAAGTAGTTTATTCAACGTCTGTTGGGTCTTTGCAATTAATTGAAGCCTTGTATAGGAAAGCGAAAGATGCAAAGGCGGAACCGCTTTCGCCCCAAACAGGGCACTGGGTACATAATTTTGCTGCCTTATCGATACATCGTCGCAAGCATTGGGTAGTCACCGTAAAAGGTTTCAGTCGATTTGCTTGGGATTTTGAAAGCAGCCCGTTCGAAAATCTGTATGGAATGTATCAATCACATGGAGCTTTGCAAATATCAAACAGTGAAGAAAGCTTAAAAGCTTACGATGTAAATAACGGTTGGGATTGGACTCGAGTTCCTGGTACAACCACTCCAAGGTAATTATAATTTTTCTAAACTGAAATTTGCGTATATCAAGGATAGTTTCCACTTACAACATTTTAATTACATAAAACATAATTCTAAGTAATATATAGTAAAGGAGAAAGCGTTTATTACCAGTGTTTAAAACACCGAAAGCGTGTTGAAAAGGAGATGTTAGCCGAGTTTTTTTTTCGCTTTGAGGTGCTTTAGACTGCGGTAATAGACAAATTTCCATTTTATTGTATTACTTCGGAAAGAACTTAGAGAAAGAAAATCATGGGCAAAGTTATGAGCGTTTATTACCGTGCTATAGGAAGACTATAAGGTGCTCATTTGCCTTGTGTTTTGCCTATGAATTAGTAATGATTTTGAGGATAAAGTTTCCTGATGCTAAAACGTTTTGAGCTGGTGATGTGTCCACAGACGACAATTTACACGTTAAGCCCGTTAATCGCTTCGGGGTGTCTCCAAAAATGGACATACAGGGTGTCTCAAAAAAAACGTAATCCAACTTTAGCACGCTCTTATGCAGAAATTACTGAGTAAACGGGTGCAATTTTTAGATATTTAGAAAGATCAGGCTTTTAGCTGTTGAATGATATGGTTTTCACAACACATGAAACAAAAATGAGCAAATACGAGTGCGATGAAAAAGTTTGGTCAAAATTGCATTCTTTCACCTCTGCGCCTAATTTTTGAGCTACTAAACAAAAGAAAACGCAATTAATCAACGACATGTCAAAAATTGGCTTTATTTCTTCTGCAACACGTGCGGGAAAACTGTTTATGCATAGTTAATTGGACGCTACCTAAGTCCCTAAGAGAACTGACTTTCAATAGTTGAAAGAATGCGATTTCGACCAAGCTTTTTCATCGCGCTCGTATTTGCTCATTTTTGCTCCATATGTTATGAAAAACACGTCATTTAACAGCTAAAAGCCTGATCTGTCTAAATAATAAAAAATTACACTTGTTTGCCGAGTGAGTTTTGCACGATGGCGTGATAAAGTTGGATTACGTTTTTTTTGAGACACCCTGTCTAACAGCCTATCATGCAACATAAATCGATTTAAACAATTTAATCGTTACATAGCAGTAAAAAGAAGTTGTTTAGCTTTCCAATCATGCTTTTCTCATCTCACAACAACAAGCATGGCCAGAAGTTCGGACGTAATTATACTTCCGTTGGAGTTTCTGTATGATATCAAAATATAGCTTCGTGGGTTTATGGTAAACTCTACGATGACATGTAGTGAAACGCTGAGAGATGCAGTAAACGCTAGGAATATAGTCATTATTGATTCACTTTATAACTTGCCTCGATTTCTGGTTGCAAAGTAACTTTCTCGAAATGTTATACTGTGAATTTCGAAATATTTTTAGTAGTTTTCTTATTTTCCAAGCCGTAGTTTAAGACGTCATGTTTAAGATCAAAAACAATTGAAGAAATAAACCAAAAATACGCAGCAGACAGAAGCCTATGCCAGGTGAATATCACACTAGAGACTGCAGCATATCATGAGCTACAAGAAACATCTCTGTTGCAAATTGCAAACGTGCAACAGTTTTCTTAAAATTTTCCGAATTCAAAGACTGCAGTATTTGTATTGTACTGCTTGTAATTGAGTCATGTCTGAGCAGGTGTGCAGATTAGTAGCGGCAATCTGCTTTTGTCATGTCTGCGATTTCTGGTCATATGAAATGATTAAATGCTCTTTGAATAAAAAATGCCTTTCAAAATCATTCAACTATAAAACCATGTATAAAACTCTTCGAGATCATTGAGCAATAAGCTATTAGAACGCTAAGTCAGGGGGGAAATGGCAAATTGCAGTCCTCTTTGTGCTCCATTTGCAGGTAGACCTAGTTCTGTTTAAAGATTTGCGCTGAAAATTAACAATTTTTCAGCCATAAAGCCTTGACCTCAAATATTGCACTAGCTTTGCAAAAAGCGTCTAAACTTGACAAACAACAGTTAATTGATTTTTGTTCTAATATACAGGTTTGTGGAAACACCACGTAAACTTATTTATGCAGAGCTTTCGGTCTGTAAGCCCGGACCGTCATCAGTGCAAAGGCCTTTTACACTGATGACGTTCCGGGCTTACGGACCGAAAGCATTGCATACATAAATTTACGTGGTGTTTCCACAAACCTGTTTATTAGAATAGTTACTCACCATGCAAACATTAAACGAACTTATTAATTCATTTTATATACAATGAAATTTGGCATGGCATGATGATATATGATATGAAGTATGACATAATATGATAGTCATTACCGTTATAGTAATTATATCTCAATCATTTTATTTTGCAACATAGGTTAAGTCTAAAAGAAATGGTCTTGACAAGAGCCAGATATTACCAGCATTCGAAATTAGTTGGTGGTTTATTATTGACCAGCCAAGATGCCAATTCATCGAATGGGGTGTTTACAATGAATTTTAAGCGGCCTCTGTACCGTTGTTATCATCGCCAATCGGTAAGTACAACCCATTGAGATCACTCAATGTATCAGCGGGGTAACTAGGCTGTGATCCAGTCCGCTACACCATTTTGAGTAGTTTGGCTGTCAAAAAGGTCGTTTCCCACGAGCGTTTTCTTTCGTACGCGTGCGAAATGACTTATTATCTGTGTCTCGTGAGCTTTCAGCTGAAACTAATCACAATTCCTTACAATTTGAACAACACAAGAAATCCCTTCGCACGAAAAATATCGTTAGTGTAAAACAGAGATTAGTGAGGTTAGCGGCCACAGTGATCAGACTATTAATTGGTCTACCAACTTTTGATTTGGTAGTCCAATGCTCAGTGAACTCTGTACAACATGGAATGCTGACTAGTCTGATTAACGTATTTCAAAATTAAAACCAAACATGACGGATCATGAGGTCATTGCTGGGCGTCGTTTTCAGTCCCTTCAAGCGAATACACGCGCGCGGTCCAGTGGTTTCAATTATCCACGCGTTTTTACTCGTGAAAAGGATTGAAAATAACGAGCTGAAAGCAAGCACTGTTTTCAACAACACGAACGGCATGAAAAACGCCAATGGACTGGTTCAAGGACGGTCATTGGTGGAAAACGTCAACTTTACTTCTGGTCGCGGTACCTGTTGTCAAAAACGCTGCTTGCTAAGCCTGTTTTTCACTTTGAACGCAAGCATTAGCATAAGTTGAGACAAAAGGCGAAACAAAAAAACGCAATGAAGCGTAGGACATAAGAATGGACACAAGCACAAACATAAAGCCTGGTTCTCATATGTTGCCGATGACCGGCGACGTTAATTGTCCTTGGTTGCTGGTGCTTGAACTCTTTTGTTTATTTTCTTCTCCAATGATTAAACACAAAGAGGGCCGCTGGCATCAGCGGTATATGTAGTAGTAGTAGTATTAAAAACTTTATTTAAAATCACACGCTAGCCTCGTCAACTAACAAGCTGGTTTTTACGAGGGGCGTGTGGTTTACATATAAACACACATAAAATTATGTATCTTACATACATGGAATAAGTTAACTATATCTACGATACATTGCACAAACATGATTTTATCTATAATTTTATAGTAATAAGTTACAAAAAGATGTAAGGTAATCAACAACATCTTATTATTGATACGGAACTTAGAAACTATGAGCACGGATTCTGTTTTTAAAAATTGTCAATGTATCCGAACTGCGACCTCCTCAGGTAGAGAGTTCCAAACTCTAGCTCCATCGTAAGAAAAAATTTTCTTCAGTGTTTCGGTTTTGGGAACCATGAGAACCTGGCCTAAGCATAAGAAGCCAAGCATAAGCTTAGGCAGAACAAAGGAAAATTCAAAGGAAAAATCTTTCTGCTTTGTGTTGAATCGTCACAGGAAAACTCTCCCTTTGTTTTTCACTTAATTTAATTTTAATTTAATTTAATTTACTAAAGTATACAGTTTTTGTGGAAACACCACGTAAATTTATTTATGCAAAGCTTTCGGTCCGTAAGCCCGGACCGGTGTAATAAATAATAAATTTACGTGGTGTTTCCACAAAAACTGTATACTTTAGTATTTAATCACCATGCAAACTTTCAAAGAACTTATTAATTTAATTTAATTTAATAGCTTTGCCTTAAACAAGTGTTATGGCAGGGAGTCCACAACAGCGCAAGCCAATTACTGCGGCCCCATCTAAGAATAATATTAACATCGAAACTTATTAACATATAATTATAACACAATCTTACTGGTAACGGTAATTTCAGTGGCTTCAGGGTGTTAGAACGTAAACTTACTTTTACCAATCACAATGCAAATACTGTAGTCCACAGTATAAGTATAAGTATAAGTATAAGTTTAAGTATACTTAAGTATAGTATAAGTACAGTATTAGTATAGTATAAATATAAGTATACTTATACTACATAAGTATACTTAAGTGAAAACCACAGTATAAGTATACTTAAGTGAAAACCAGGCTTTAAAGCCTGATTCACACTGGTCGTAATTCATCGGCGATCTATTGTATTTTCTTACGACAGACAAAAGGTTTTAAGCACGAATGGCCACAGACAACGGAAATCTCCGATTTTTACGACCAGTGTGAACCAGGCTTTAACTCGCTAATGATGCCGAAGAATGCCCTCATCAATCGCCATGTATGGCTTCACTTTTGAGGCGAAGTCAACATTCCATATGTTTAGAATTGATTGCCAATGCTTTTATCAGTAAGCTACCTGTCTGGTAGGTTCGCCAAATCACAGTTCGAAACTTGGTGTATTGTTTGCTGGTTTTGGTGAGGAGATCTTAAACAAACTTAAAATAACACAGTAGGGATGCACACAAAAGCGAAGAGTCGACCTGTAACAAGTCTAGCGATTTTCGGTATTGAGGCAAAAGAAAATGTAACTTGTGTTCATTTGGAATCTGACTATTCAAATGAAAAATGTGATGTTGAGAGAGTCCATTGACCACACGTATCTTTTTTATCTCGTGCATGAAAGACGCAGATTTTGAACATTTCCAAATCAAACATTCTACTGTTCGAAATTGTTGAGGTCAGGTGCACTTTTAAAATATATTTAACGGGGACGTCCACTCCAAAGATAACTGATGTTGACATGAAAGGCCTTAGCCTAAATACTTTCTGTGTGAAGTCTTTTTGTGTTAGTTGGTTTTTGTTAGCGAGATATTCTGCTCGACATACGCGAAAATTTGCAAATAGAAGCTGGCCATTTTTGGCATCATGCGGTGGTTCATAAACTTGGGCAGTTTGCTGTTGTGCCTGTGAATTATGTCCAGGTTTTATAAACTTATGCAACAATTGCATTTGGTGGTTGGAACTTTGAATGCATAATATTGCTGATTTTTTCAGGAAGACGGATATCTAAACATCATGGACGACCAAGACGAGGAAGCAGCATGCGAAAACATTTACCGTAAACGAAAGCAAACGTTTACTTTCAAAAAATCTGTCTTTTTCTACAATTCCCTTTTAGTTTGTCTTGGCAGCGATATTAATTCGAATGAGCCAAACCGAATTCAGACTACTTTGTTTCAAGATAAATACATTTCAGACATTTCTGCTATTTTTATTAATGGCGAATTAAAATGGCTTAGCCAGAACTTTTCACAAAGTTTGAACGAGTCGGCTGCTATTTTAGACACGAACGGTAATGGTTACTACATTCCGAAAAGCTCTTCGGCAAAAGTCGTCATCAATCGTCAAACATCGATGAGAGAGAACGGAAAAATAGCCAGCAGTGGAAGATACGCGGTTGTTTGGTTAGATCATGGTGTCAATCCTGCATCTGCAGGCTACGAATACGCAATTCTTGTTGCATCAGATGTTAGCAACATCGAAAAGCTTAGAAGTTCCCAAACATCTGACTTGCCCGTCTATGAAGTACTTCAAAAAAATTCCGCGGCCCACGTGGTACGCTTTGCTGGTAAAACAAGTACTACTTACGGCTATGTTTTCTTCAATGAAAGCACGCACATTTCAGAAGGGCCTGTCGAAAGTGTGACGGCGGAATGCATAGTTATGGCCGAAATTGACGCTCCAAACATTTCTAACATTAATCTAAGTATCAGCTCTCCAGATTTAAACTACAACACTACCAAGGTGCTCAATACGAGCGCTGATAACGGCATAAATGAATATTTCTACATGAGAAGTCAACCAGTAAGAATATCCATTTTTCTCAAACAGAAAGTTTCTTTACAAATCCACCGCGTGTTAATCAATGGAAAGGCCGCAAACGAATCTTTGTACGATCATCACGTGGTCGTAAAATCCGACGACCCAGAACACCCGACGCAAGGAGGGAAAGAGATTATATTTAAAAATCTCATAGACGGAGAAAGCGTCGAAGTTTATCTGAGATATGTACAGTATAATCTGTAGTTTGATTTGTGTTGTATAACTGGAAGTGGTTGTTCGAAAGGTGCATGGTTAATTCCCTATGCAACGGATAAGTTTTATCCAGTGTTTAACTTTTGATACTGAACTAATTTCATTAGAAAAAAATTGCCGCCCTCCGGATAAAGATAATCCAAGGTGCAGAGGTAGAATCAGTTTCAAAAGTTCTGGGACAGATGTCTCAAACGCTTAATGTTCTTACAACTCTCTCTCCCCTGCGCCCTCTGACCAATGTTGGGGATTCGTTTTTGGCTACATTACATGCGAAATATGTTGTTCATATTCTAAAACAACATTGACTGGGGGAGCGGGGGTAGAATGGGTAAAATAGCTATGACATCCAACATACCAGGATTTAACGTGGCAAACTGTAGGTGTCCCATATACTATCGAAACTGATTATAGTTTATTTCGCTATCTAGTCAGGGGCTGGATTAACCTCTGAAGAGGCCTGGGGCCCACCTTATGGTGGGTGGCCTTTTTTGCCTTTAAAAGTTTATGTTCTCCACAAAATTGCTATGTTGAAACTTGATATATTTCATGACAGATCTGTCCCAGTCGCGATACTAAAATTCAGAACTTTGTAGCAAAAGGCCACTAAAAGCTCAAGTACATGTAATATTCCTATATTTCACAGAAAAAGCAGATAACGGATATTAACGTATACTCCGAAAATAAACACCTCGGATATGAACTCGCAAGGTAAAACCAATGTCCAAGACAACATAAAGGGCAAAAACACTTTCTTAGCTATTTACTGATACGTCATTTAAGGTGCCATGTTTTTCCGAAAATCTCCAGGATGAAATCAGGCTGAATTATATGCGCCTACTGTCACCTCCACTTCTCTTCAGACGGTGCATGGCTCCACTCTGATAAGTTGACGCATTACTCGGTGGGCGCAATTTGACTGATCTAGTGAGTGGCCCCTTGTAGCTGCTTTTGGTAGATGGCCTGGGGCCTGGGCCCCTTGGGCCTACCCCTTAATCCGGCCCTGTATCTAGTACGTATAAACCTTTTTTAGTTTTAATGGATTACTAGAGATTTAAAAAGCTTTGTCAAAAATTTATTCGATTTAAATCAAATGGCACATGCAGGTAGACTGTCTGGTTTTGCATTGGTTGTTCTTCCCTGTGTCAATATGTGCGTCAACTGGCTGTACAGACGAGAAATTTATTTCATCATCAAATACTACTAAATCCCAAGCGTCTAATAACCCTCTTAAAGATATTTTAGCCTTATAACATTGAAAACGATATCCAACTTTATAATCTAAGACAGGATCGTAGTTCAAAGATTCACACAAATACAGATGGATGTGGTAAATTTATTACATTTAAATATTACTAGATAGGTTACTAAGTTGAATTATTTTAGTCGTAAATAGTTTCGAAAAACCGTGTAATTAAGTTTTTGCTGCAAAGCGGATTATTAATGAAACCAATTATTATTATTACTACTACAACCACAAGTGTAGGGCATGATGCTTTTTAGGAAAAAATGTCATCGCATTCATAGTAGATGTTACTGATGATAACATCAACCCGCTGAGAAAGTCTATAACGTTTTCTTTCTCTCCCAAAACAAGTATTAATAACGCTCAGGATTGTAGGCAACCTGGAACGATAACTTCATAACTCACAAGGAGGTCCTTATGATTGGCTAAAGCCGATACCTTGCCCATGGCGCTCTAAAAAGTTTTGAATATGATGTGAAAACCGTAGTAGGAGTGATATGTTTTTGTACGTTAGAAATGCAAATTTTTGGAGTTCACAGGAATTTGCGTCCTCAGCGTTGAAACCTTCAAGCCACAATTTTTGTCGTAAAATTTTTTCTTGTTTGCTTTTTCACCAGAAATTTTTTAGTTTTCATGGGCAAAAACATGTTTAAAAATTGATTGTACTGGTAAAGTTTATATTTATTGTGAGATTTCAATCTTTCCAAAAGTGATTTAGCTCATAAGCTATTGATAAAGACGAAGTTCTACGCCTAACACCGCAGATAAAAGTGATGTATTGTTTTGGCTCCGCCTTTATATGACATTTTCTAATTGGGCTTGAAATACGGCGGCGAAGTTATCATTTCAGTCTCCTTAGAGTTCACTACACCCCGCCGGTGTGTTCATTACATGTCAAGCATTCTTCATTAATTAACGTTTCTCTAGAGTAAAATTGCATTGGAAGTTCAAAGGGGCCGTGTGATAACTTAGGTGAAAATATTATTAAATTAATTTATGTGGTACAAGATCACGCATTAACAGATCCAACTAGCCCAAGATCACGTAAGTCGATTTTCCTAGCGACCATATTCCTAGCAAGTGCCTAAAGAAAGGCATTAACCCCCCCGAACAAATGATTTTCAGGATGGCACCCGGGGAGGGACAGTCGCTGTTTATGGCACTTGTTAAGAACATGGAGGCCCTGAAAACCGACTTACGCCCAAATCATAGGCTTGAACCCTAAGTCGGATATCTGCGCAAATGTTTAATCTATGACTAGGTAGCTATTCACCCCTCAATTTTTGTTGCGAGCAACTTATTTTTATCCTATTCCTTTGCTTGCAGATTTATCTGTCGAAGAAAACATATCCACTGGATGCTTATCCACATTTTATGCAAGCGTTTCCTTGGTGGGGGGGGCTGTTCGAAGCCCGTTTAACTTAAAAAGGTGGACAAGTCAGAATTCAAAAACACTCCCACACATTCGCCAAAACTTTCAAATCAAATCTTATGTAATAAAACCTTGGGTAAATACATAATTATTCTTTCAGTTAAAAAATTTTCAATTTCTTTGGTCAAGGAATACATAATAAGATTTTCAATGTGAACTTATAGTCTACCGTTTAAGCCAGCAAAACGCGCTTGGAGCAACCGGTCCTTGATCCAAGTTTTGCCGTGTATTTTGGACTGTTCATCCGCAATAACTTGAGAAAAATTGTTTGGTTTCGTTTCGTACGTTGTCAGACTCTTTGAACGTAAATACCTACCGGTGTACTTGACGTGACAAATAGGGAAAGGAGAAAACGTAGAATGACTCGTGATTCTGAGGTACACTGCATGGAGAGTCAGCTTTCATCCTAGTGATTTCAAACTCAAATTTCAAGCACTAATTTGTAAAATATGGTCGGTTGTGCACGCGCATATGCTATATAATCGGCTAAGTGCCAGATCATAGAATATCAACGTCAGTTACACTATAATTTATGTAATATTGTAAATAGTTTATTTGAAAAGTATAAAAGCGTTTGTTTTCGGAAATTTTCGAGAATGCCTGCTTGAAAAAATATTTAGATGGTTGATGCTGCAGAGCGACGCTGACTCTCCACTCCCATCGCAAAGGATTTTTCAATTTTCCCCTCTTTCTCTCCCGGAAATACGGTAGGTCGGTTATGGTTAGCGTTGGTGAGCTTGTCAGCACGGTTATTTTGTTGAAAAGTAATTTAAAATCGTTAGTTGGTTGGAACTTAGAATAAAGGTTAGGGCTTGATTAGTTCCAAATTCAAGTTCATGATCCTATGCTCACCACAAAATTCTGAGCATAAATTTTCTAGCAGGTAATCCCACTATTCCGCTTGCCGTATTTTTCCGCTTCGATGCGTAAATGTAAATAGCCTGTAAAAATTAGGACTCTCGCTGGTATTTTTCTCTTTTGCAGTAGACTAAAAAAGGCCGATTTTGCGCCATCTCACTCGCAGGCTCGCTCGCTAACGCAAAATCGGCCTTTTTTAGTCTACTATATTTTAATATTAACTCCAAAGTAAAAGACTGCTGACTCATCATTCTTAGTAAAAGACTGCTGACTCATCATTCTAAATAAAAGACTGCTGACTCATCAACTTTACTAAAGGAATGCTAACTCATCAAAAAAATTTTTTGACTTTAAATTTTC
>JAOBYK010041127.1:9087-21380 GCA_025434845.1 Phenganax subtilis | reverse complement strand
ATTTTAAGATTCCTTTTACGTTTTTCAATAGATATGGGATATCAACGTTCTGCCTTAAGTGCCCCAACCGGCTACGACTGCACGGCAAGGTCAGTACCGGCAGACGTCCGCAGAAGATTGGGCCTGAGCATCTTCTATACTCAATATGCTCATGCGTACGGCATACCCGTTCTGAGCTCAAGTCGCGTTCGAACAAAAGCCCTGGAACGAGCTTGTTACGTCATGCGATTCTTATTCGCTGACCGAAAAGACATTCGGGATTGGTTCTATCGAAGAAATGGCCGTGCCGGAATCATGGCGAGATCCGAAGGCACGACAACGATTCCCGAACACAGTTTCTTACCATCTTGGTGGAACCAACGCGCTCGAGGCCTGGGTGCTACTATCCAAATCCCCATTTCCACCGGGGGAGAAGAGAACCTGCTCTGTCAAACTGGGGATAGATACTACAACGAAGATATCTTCTTACATGAGTTTGTCCACGGGATTCATAATTTAGGAGCGACTGGTGCGATTCCTGACTTTGATCGGCGATTAAAGGCCGCGTACAATAGTGCACGTGGCAGGGGACTGTGGGCGAATACCTATGCGCTAAGTACAGACCGAGAATACTTCGCAGAAGGCACGCAAAGTTTCTTCAACGTAAACGCATTCTCAGCAAGACCCAATGGAATACATAATCACGTGGACACAAGAGAGAAACTGCGTCGTTATGATTTAACACTTTACAACTTGGTCAAAGAAGTATTTCCCTGCGAAAACAACTTTCTGAAAAGATGTGAGGCCAAGAATGGTAGGTCTACCGCAGAGAAAATGAGACTGTTTGACTTTTGAGAAACAATTTTTTGTAAAACATAAATTTCAAATCAAGATCTTTTTTCTTCAGGTAAAGTTGCACCAACGTTTCGAATGAACTGCCAGGGTAAGTGAAATAATCATGTGAAAGTTGTATTTCAAAACTAGATGGTATGTCTATTTGTTTCTTCCAGATGGGGGAGGAACAGTGGTTACAGATAAACCTTCTAAACCAAATACTCCTCCAGTGCCTACCCCACCCAGACCAGACACACCACCTGTCCCCACCCCACCTAAACCAGGCACACCTCCAGTTCCCACTCCACCCAAACCAGACACACTCCCTGTCCCCACTCCACCTAAACCAGACACACCCCCTGTCCCCACTCCACCTAAACCAAACACACCTCCAGTTCCCACTCCACCCAAACCAAACACACCCCCAGTCCCTACTCCACCCCAACCAGACACACCCCCAGTTCCCACTCCACCTAAACCAGACACACCTCCAGTCCCCACTCCACCCAAACCCACCCCTCCAAAACCTACAATGAAGAAAACAAACCCACCAAGGCCTAGTAAGTTTCGATGTTTGAGCTTACTTGGTGCTACATATTTTCCACTTACACTATTTTCTGTTCCAGATTGTAATGACTACAAGTACAACTGCAAGTACTGGGCTGGCATAGGCGAATGTCGTCGGAATCCTGCTTATATGCTGCCAAACTGTTGTAAGTCTTGCCAAGGAAGTCGTCCCAGGCCTCGGCCAATGTGCAGAGACTCGCACTACTCGTGCCGCTCTTGGAAAATGTGGGGATATTGTCGATATAATCCTTACAATGGTTATAATTTATACACAAGGCAGAATTGCAGGAAAACGTGTCGTTTGTGCTAAATGGTGCACTTGTTGCACTGTATCTAAATTGTACTTATGTGTATCTGAGGGAAGAAGTTGTAATTGTGTGTATCAAGTGAAGACATCGAACTCAAAATCGAATACGTTGCCATCACTGGTTACCATCGACGTATTTTAAAATGCAAATAAGCTTAGGTACATTTTTGAAATTAAATATGATTTTGAAATTGCATAAAAAGATTCCAGTCTGTGACCAGGCTTTCTACAAAAACAACTGTTCATTTTCTTGTGGCATTTGCAGTGAACAATGCCGTCCTGGCTAATTGCATAATTATATTGGCGGGTGTTAATTTTTATCACGTGATATATTAATAATCAATCAACAGCTAAATTATTTACTGTTTCCGCACGTGTTTTCACGAAATTCGAATTATTATAATGATTGATCCATTAGATTATTAATTGGCTATAATGTTATTTGTCCGTTTATTTATTGTAGCTGTTCTGTTTATTTCATTTTAATTGCTTAGCGAATTTCGCTGCAAACAATACCACTTCCTGTTTTCCTTGAAATTAAATTTCATTAACTCACACGCAGACAAAGCGAGAGCACATTTAAAGAAACGATGGAGGTGTCTAGGAAATCAGTTTCATGTGAGTGGCGAAAAAAAGGCAACGAAATCTACCTGTCAGCCGCTAACTTGTGCCCGACTCTGCAAAAAGACCGAATTCAAAAGGCTATTACATTTTACAGCAATGCTTTTCAGACACAAACGAGTAACGACGAGCTTTCTTCGGCTGCAAAAAATCTTGCCATGGCTTCATGGCGTCTAGCCGAGGTTTTGTCGGAGAAGTATGCTCACATCTACCAGCTTAAAGAAGCTGCAAAGTATTTCTCCATCGCTTTCAATGCAGGTTTGGCAAGTAAACCACAAAACTGGATCGATTCGTTGCTGACTAGCACTAGACAATTTATTGAAGATGCCATTGGATTCTCGCTGAGTTTGGATTTTGCCCAACGGTCAAACTTTTTGTATCAAATTGCAGGAGACATAGCGGAAGAAAGTCTGAAGTCATTCTGTTTTTTAAACCTAGCAGACGCCACTTTCAAAGCTGGCGTTTTAGAGCTAGAAAGCGGGAGATACAAGCAATGTTTGGCAATGACACATGACTGCTACCAACCATTAGAAGAAGCAAGAAGATTTGGTCATAATGACCCATTTGTGGCCACTGAGGTTAGCATCCATGAAACCGATATCTTTACACTACAATGCACAGCAGAGTCAATCCAAGCAAGGTCTACCGGGGACGAGCTGTTTTGTTCGGTGCTGCTTGACGAAGACAACTTGAATGTTGATATGATATGGGAAGTTGTCGATTGGTACAAACAGTCAATTCTCTTGACCAGAGAAAAAGATGTAGAATTTGAGGCAATTGGTCATAGTCGACTAGGTAAAGTTTATGATCAAGTGCTGAAACTTAAAAGCAAAGCCAAGGAGAACTTTATGCGCTGTATCGAGCTTGTCAACTCCATGCATCCTAGGGTTTTCACGTTTGAGAAATGGTATCAAGAAGCAACTGAAGCTATCAACCGTTACCAGCAGGAGACAGTAAGGAAAGAGGAGGATGCTTGGTCAAAAGCAAAGAATGAAATTTTGCTTGAATTGAAAGAAGAAATTAAGAAATTGGAAGAGCTTTCAGAGAATGCTGAAGAGCTTCTACGGCATATCTACAAGGCTCACCCACCAAAAAACAAAGAGCACAAATTAAATGAGTCTTTGCTAACTGGCGAGACTCAAAATATCAAGAAAGCCCTTCGAGACAGCTTATTGCATTATCACCCAGACAGGCTGCGAGCAAAAGACTTTGGCAAGAAGTGGATTGTACTCTGTGAAGAAATCACCAAGTATTTAAACCGAAAATATGAAGTTTATAAGTAAAACATGGTGTTTGCCACTTCACAAACTTTAAGATGACATAGTGCAACAATTATGTACAATTGATGTTTTATTCACTTAGTTAGAAAACATTTTTACAAAGATAAAATGTTTTGTTCACTCCTGTTGAAAAGAATATAATATTCATGGGACAACTAGTTGGTTTTAGACATATAATGCATTTATAGAGATGTAGACAGCAAATTATTTTAGAGTAGAACTGTTAAAATCATAATTCATTACTTTAAATAACTTCTTTATTATTTAAGCACGAAAAATGAAAAAATGTATGGGTCTTTTTTCATGGGCAATACTTTATTACTTCATTTTTTTAACAACTTTTCGTACAGCATGCATATTTATTCTTCCTCTGCTTCCAAGTTTATACTATCACCAAACTTTCCATAAAGTTTCACTTTTAAGGCACTTAGCACTCCCTGGATCTCTGTAAGTTGTTCTTCACAATTCTTTATTTCATCTTTTATATCTGCTTTTGCTTTCTCTAAATGCTCATCTACTTCATCTCTATTTGTTTGAATAAAAACTTCACCAAATTTATATCTGAGCATTTTGTCAAGGTTTGAAAAGCATTACAACACATTTGCCAACAACTTTTCCCAATGAAGTGGTCCAATATTAGTTTGGCAATGGTCTTTGACTCTTTGAAGGATACGATATCAAAGAGTCCTCAACCATTAATAGTTCATCACTAGCATCTTCTAAATTTTGAAGATTTTTCTGTATAAAAGCAATCATTAAAGCAAAAAATTCAACATACCACACACCCATTTTCAGGTCCCTCACTCATGATCAAATTTATTTACTCCCTTTTTACCAAACTTGTACTTTACAACACGAATAACAGCACAAGCTTATAGAAAAACATATTCTGCATCTTTTAGCGTCCTACACGTACTTTTTTAGTTTCTATCTGTTCTTTCAGCTCCTCCATTCTGGTATTTCTTTTTGCGAATGTATTTATCCGTTGCTGATCTTCTCGGGTAATTTCTATCTCTTCTTTACCTTTACCCAAGTTCTAAAAACAGCAACGGTGTTAAAATCGTGTTTTTAATGGGCGATAAGTACGAAAAATTAACATTTTATAAACGTCAAAAAATTACCTTCACGACCGCCATTTTGAAAATTAGGACCGAGCTTCCAGTTCATTTTGCAAGTTTAAAAAAACTTCCTCTTTTCGAAGCTCTTTTTGACTTTTTTGGGGCTTTCTCCAAGGACTGCAATAGGAACCAATTAGTTAAAATGTTTTTAAATCCTGGTTAGCTTTTGTACACTGTCTCACAGCTTTGCACAGGGCTACGAAATGTTTCACAATCATGGTTTACCAAAACTTGTTTTCCAAGTTTTGGCAAGCCCACTTCTTTCCCACTAATCTTTAATTCAATACTTTTAAAGCAAATGTGCTACATGGAGTAAATTGTGTAAAATTATTTGTTGGCTTTTTTCTTTTTGCCACCATCAAAAACTGAACCAAAATTCAACTCTGAATGTTCCCGCTTGCCCTTGGCCAACTTTTCTGCAATAGCTTTCACTTTGAGATTTCTGTGCTCAGGAAAAGTAGGCATCATATCTGTTTGAACAGGAAGGGGGTTCTCACAAAAATATGAGCTTTCCATGCATTCTGATGCAGAAGCTCTCTTCCCAGGGTCATACATGAACATTTGATTCAACAATGATAAACCAGCTGACGAAAGCCAAGCAAAACGATGCTTTAGATTATTATAAGGTTGCTGCTTCAGTGTAAAGTTCTTCGCAACAGATAAATTTGAAAAGCCTGGCCAGATATTGTCATTAGGTGTACCAAGCAGGTTTATAATTAACTCCAATTGATTAATTTCAGATTTGCCAGGCAACAAAGGCTTATTGTCTAGAAGTTCTCCTAAGATGCAGCCACAAGCCCAGATATCCACAGCAGGAGTCTGAACCTTAGCTCCAAGCAATAGCTCGGGTGCTCGATACCAAAGTGTCACAACAATTGGCGTCATTGGTTTTAGAGGGAAGCCAAACTTTCTTGCCAAACCAAAATCAGCTGTGAAGCATACAAATCAACTATTAGTTCCAAACATAAATGATAAAAAGCACAGTAATTCTGAAAATAACCAACCTATTTTCAGGACACCCTTGTCAGTCATCAGCAAGTTGGAGACCTTCAAATCACGATGAACAATAAACCTCTTATGCAGATACTCAACACCTTTCATGAGTTGTAACATCAAACACTTAACTTGTGCCTCACTGAATGGAGCCTTCATGTTATCCAAGAGTGATGCCAAATCATGGTGACAATATTCCATCACTAAAAATATACTTTGAAGATGATTGCCCACAACTACTTCATGTAGACGGACAATATTGCTGTGCTCTATATCCAACAACAAATTGATCTCCCGCAGACCACTGATTAGCAGTCCCTCCTTTTCTTCCATGCGAACTTTCTTCAAGGCTACAATACTGTTACTCTTTGTATCTCGAGCTCGATAGACAACTCCATAAGTGCCTTCACCAATTCTATTCAGCTTTTCAAACTCAATTACATTTCGGCACTGACCAAAGCGATATTTCTCGGGCACTGTTATTTTGCTTTCCTCTGTAAAGGATTCCATCTCCAACAAGGAATCAAGTTTTTGATCCTCCATTCTTGTCTCAAAATTATTTTAGTAATATCTCATAAAGCCTCAGCTTCCACCCACCGTTGTCAATATAAACCTTTGCAATGTGCTATACCAAGATACACTAGGGCAACCCCAGTAAATCATAAAGTTTATCATTTTACATTGTGGGACAACAGCAATGCCCAGGGCTAGGAGTATGTATTCTTGGTTCTAGGCTCCTGGGGAGTTCACCTCTGGGATGGGAAAACGTGACACTGCCACGTACGGTCCACCGTCCGTCCACGGGTTCGGAAGTTGTGCCGTTTGGGCATTACCTAACTGACTGGTTACGTAACTTAGGGCGATACCAAATTACGCACTAACTTATTTATAATGCAACGCTGACGATGTATAATAAGTTACTTGCATAAAATTTCATCATTTTAGTAAATACCGTAATAGCGTAATTTTGCGAACGCGTAACGCATCCAGTTCGCCTTGCACATCTCTACAGTTAAACTCTTCAAAACATAGCCTTATCAATACAACACAGAAGTTTTATTCTGTTGCATTAGAAATGTCTACAATCTATCGCAAATCAGTGTGGTTCGTGCGAGGTCTACGTGAATACACCATAAGTGGCTATCAAGAAGCTAAAAAGAAATTCGAAGACTTAAACGTCGATGCTTACAAAGACCTCAGTGGCAAAGCGTATATGGTAACAGGTGCTAACAGTGGAATTGGGAAATGTGTTTCATTAGAGCTAGCCAAACGTGGTGCGACTGTGCATATGGTATGCAGGGATAAAAATAGAGGTGAAGAGGCACAACAGGAGTTGCTAGATGTCAGTCCTAACAAGGAGGTCCACCTGCATCTATTAGATATGTCTCTGCCCAGAAAAGTTTGGGAATTCGTGACAAACTTTGTAGCGTCCGGTAAAAATTTGAATGGTCTGGTGAATAATGCTGGTTGTATGGTCAACGAGAGAGTGGTTTCCGAAGATGGGTTGGAAAAAAATTTTGCTACAAATACCTTAGGGACTTATATTTTGACAACTGGCTTGATCAGTGTGCTTGAGAAGAGTGAGGAACCTCGGATTATCACAGTTTCATCAGGTATATATATGGCCTTTGGGAAAGGGAGTTGAAGCCAGAGGGGGAGGGTTGGGGTGTAACAGAGTTACTGCTCCTAGTTGAAAAAAGCTTACTATGACAGATTTTTTTTATTGACTTCTAAGTTGTCATCTTAGGTGGAATGCTTTTGGTAAAGCTAGATGTCAACGACTTACAATTTGAGAAGATGAGTCAATTCGATGGAGCAATGGCTTATGCACAGAATAAACGTCAGCAAGTGATCATGACAGAAAAATGGTCAGAAATTTACAAACAAAGTGGGATTCACTTTTCATCTATGCACCCAGGTAAGGCTATTGTTTGCTGAACCTCCAGATAAGATGACGAACCAACGAGGTGGGCAGCTCAGTGGATATTATGTTGTACCTTCAAACCAGATGATACACGTTGAAACCTATAGTACTTTAGCAAATTGTTAGCTGGTCATTGTTAGGCTAAGTTTATGAAACTTGTAGCAACAACAAACTTTATTTACTCTGTCTTAGGCTGGGCAGATACACCTGCAGTGAAATCGTCAATGCCAGATTTTCACAGGAGAATGCAAGGAAAGTTGAGAACACCTGAGCAAGGGGCAGACACAGTTCTCTGGTTATGCATTTCCAAAGAAGCTTTTAAAATGCCAAGTGGATTGTTCTTCCAGGACCGTGCAGCAGTTTCAAAACACCTTCCTCTTGCATGGACCAAATCTTCAGCAGCTGATGAAGAAACTTTGATGACAAGGTTGAAGGAACTGGCGGAACAGTTAAGAGTGGAAAATAACTCAAACGAGTGACTACATCATAAATAGGATTACATATTTACTAGATATAAAATTCTTGTAAGTTTAGTGTACTGTGTTAGACAAGAAGCTCAAATAAAAACTATACCGAATCTTTCCTATTTCTGAGGAGTTAATTGTAATTAAACTAAACATCATTGGTTAGTAATTACTCATCACAGGCACATGACCTCAATTTAAAGCACTTTATCTTTCAAATTACAGTTAAACATTCTCACACTTGATCTTTGTTGTATTTGTAACAGGATGCAACCAGGATGTGATTTGATCCATATGGTTTATATAGTAACGCTCTCCTTCATTTGTGTATGCCTCTTCCCAACCAAATGGCAGTGGCTCTTCTTCTAGTAACACTCTCACACCTTGTGCAATGTCAAGTGCTTCGTCTGCAAGTTTTTGCAAGCCAGACATGTTTTGACTTTTGGGATGTATTGGGGACATGGCTTCATTTTTTAGAAAATCATGAACATGATCAGTGAGAGCCAGTAATTTCTGAGTAGCAACTTCATAAGTTCTTTTGACTACTTCGTTCTTCTGCAACTGACAGCCTAGAATGACAACTTTCTTTTGTAAATTTTGAAATTCTTGTTGTTCGGGAGTGCCTTTGCTTTTGATGAGATGTAGTTCATCTTTTAAAAATCTAATAACTTCTTCATAGTCATGGTCTCTCCTTGCAGCTTCTTTGCTTGCTTCCTTGGCAAGATAAACCTGATCTTTAAGGGCAATGCTCTCCTCTAGTGCTTCCTCTGCAGTTCTTTTTAGACTCTCAAGTTTTTCTGCTTCAGAAAACTCCAAACTTCTTTTCTCATCTAATTGCTGTTTTAAGAAATTGGCTTCGGCAATAGCCTCATCACGTTGCCTCATCAATTCTTGGTTTTCCTTTAAGCTTGAAGGAGTTTGGACTAATGGAATGGCATTTCTTTGTGCTTCATTAAGGGCATTATAAACTTTTCCTCTTTTTAATAAGCCACTATGATCTTTAAGCTCAACCTTAAGAACATCTTGAGCAGCATTGACAAAATCACCATATGTGACATGCCCAGTTACATCAACATTCAGTCTTGTTCGAATATCTTGCTGCTGTTCAGATGACAACTGTAATCCTAGATACCTTAAAGCAACTTCCAGCTTTTCAATTCGAAGTTTGGATGTTGGTGCTAAGGAAAGTCGTCGCTTTGGAGGTATCCTAGCAGGAGTGGACATCGCTCTACCTTGATGACTTTCTGTGTCTCTGATCGGAGATTCTTGAGAAGCTGCCAAATCTTGTTGGAGGTAGTGAGAAATCGAAGAAGGCTGAATTGAGGATTGCATGATGGATGAAATACCAGCACCTGAATTTTTGTAAGGTTGGTTAGTATTACTAATCTGATCAGGATTATTTTGCTGATATGATCGAAAGTGTGCAAACTGTCCATCTCCTTGTAACATTGACATGGAATGTTGTGTGCTATCACTTAGACATTCTTTGTTATTTTTCCTGGCCATATCCTGTGGCACATATGTAATAGCAAATTCATTTTCAGCTTTGAGTTTAACCTGCGTCAATTTTATCTTGGCATCTTCATGTGTAACATTTAGGAACGACTCATCATTAATACTGACAATCTGATCACCAGCCTCAATTTGACCATCATTAAACACATCCCCACCATTCACTAGCTCTTTCACAATTACACTTGGGCCATCTGAATGGTTAATACCACCAGTAATACTAACACCTAAGCCATTTACAACAGGAATATGAGTGGACATCACATTACTAAAGCTTTTCAGCGTTGATGATGAAGACTGTAAACCTGAATCAATATTGGACTCAACAGAGGAAGCAGGTCGTTCACCGTTAAGAGACAAGTCGGAATTATTTAAACAGTGTCCACTAGCAACTTTTCCAAATTTTAAAGTTCTAGGAGACCAACCGTCGGGTGACATTGGTGACATCCTACCATCGGATAACACCCAAGACCGTTTCTCTATATTTGGGATAGGTGACACAACTGTTGGGTGTTCATGACTACCACCTTGTTGTGAAAAATCACCATATTTTGCTGTCCTGTTATTTAGAAATCCAAACAGCTGACTATACTCATGCATGGCACTGATACTTCTGTCTACCAATAGAGTCACAGTTCCAGATTTTGCAGCATTTAAAAGAACACTCATAGCGCGTTCATTAGTGACGTCAAGTAATGGCTCATTGTTTACACTTAACATTTTATCACCTTCTTTCAATAAACCACTTTTCTCAGCGGGACTTCCACTTATTATTCTTTTAACAAATATTCCATAACTTGGTCCATTACTTATCTTTCCACCAGCAATTTTTATCCCGATCCCAGTTTGGCAATTGCTCAAAACAACGCGTTTTTCGTCAGCGGGACCTTGCTTCTCCGACTTGACAGAATCAGACATGCTTTTAACACTCATAGCACGGTTCTCCTGTTTTTCCACAATTTCTAAGGCCAAGTTTCGACAGTAAGCACAAGAAATGGAAAATACATGCACTTCATAACATAATGAAGACGTTTTTGAACGAAAAATCTACTTTTCCCAACAAAATCTTCTATAAACAAACTTTGAGTCGACGGAATTCCGATGCATGGAATCATTAACACGTTGCCTAGACGACACGACACTTTTCCGATAACTTTCGAACTATCTCCGAGCCTTTTTTTGGGAACCGTTATATACAGTCTTCAAACGCACAAAAGATAACTAATTACCAACCGCTATATTCATGGTTTCAATCATACTTAGTTAAATAATGGTTTTAGAAGGTGCCAATTATCAATACTGTAACAGGATAAAAATACCACGCTTGGGAAATGAAATTTACCACTCCAGGGGCTCGTGAAGTCTTCGAAAGTTCACGGAAATCCGGAGGGTAGCGGAGCTAAAACAACATACAATTACAAGGCAAGGCGATCCGGTCATATGACTGGTTACTGGTGCAGAAGCTTGGATGCCTTCGAGTTGTCGAGTAATGTATTTGCCAGCGAGGTATTAGGTCCAAAGTACAGCCTTTTTGTAGTAATTCTATTTCCGTTCTATACACCGCCGTATTTTAAATAGTTCTCCAATGAACGGGGAACAAAACGAAGTAAAGTTCGATGTTTTGGACGACACCGTGGGGAATTCAGTGGACATTCATTTGCAAGGTTTAATAGCCATCGCTTTTATACTACGTTGCATGCATTTCCTGTGGATTTTCTCATTTTTGTTGCTATTAATGTGTAGTTGTTGGAACGAAAGATGAACAGATCACTGGCAATTGCTTGATATGCGGCGATCGGTCGACTGGCAAGCACTATGGAGCTGAAAGTTGTGATGGTTGCAAGGGCTTTTTCCGCCGTAGTGTGAGAAAAAATCATCAGTACTCGTGTAGGTTTCAAAGAACATGTGAGATTGATCGAGACAAACGAAATCAATGCCGCTATTGTCGATTGAAAAAATGTTTCCGCGCTGGTATGAGAAAGGAAGGCAAGTATTTAGAAAAACCCCATCGGTAAAAGGTAGAAAAATTGGAAACTATATCAAAAATGTTTGCTCCTTCTGCCGCGTAACAGTATTTATCGTCTGCTGGAATTTCCCTTTTCGGAATTCTTTTATTGCGTATGAATAAATTTAATGTTTCAAATCTGTGTTCTGTTATCAGAGGATATTTTTGGAAGCAAACCCAAAATTTCAAGAACAATTGCAATTATACTGCAAAATTCGCTCAGTGAAATTTTTGCAATATAACAACAATCAGGATATTTCTATTTTACTGCAGTGTCGATCGTTTACTGTCTATTTGTAAACCAAATCAAAATACTCTTGAACACGACATTAAAACAAGTATTGCCTAGGTTTGAATGCAAAAGGTATGCTTAGTGTTGTCTGCTTGTGGAAAAGCTTCATCAAATCTCGTCAAATCTCAAAAAACTAATACCCCATGTTGATTTATGTTGACCATCACATGATGTATAAATACACTTTATGATGTTTTATTCTATAACAGTCTTTCAGTTTTTTGCCCAAAGAATCTATAAAATAACAAAACGTTTTTAAAGTATTGAAAAGGCTGGGTGGATATGATCCATATTTTTGCAAAAAGCCATCATGAAAGTATCCTGGCATTTTGGTCTCACCCTATGGTGCACTAGATTATGCAACCAGTAAAATACATGGTATTTTAAACCAGTAGGA
>JAOBYK010040016.1:0-21386 GCA_025434845.1 Phenganax subtilis | reverse complement strand
TTTGCAAATTTTGTCCTGTTAGACGAAAGGTGAGTGCTATGCCATCGTTGTGGTGTTGCTTTTGGTTTGTTTTTGGGACATTTTATCTTTTAATCGGTTATTGTTGTCTCTGCTCGAACATATTTTCGATAAATAGAAATTCTAACGGCGTGCTTCGAGTTTATTTGTGTTCATTGTCGCTTTATTTTTTTATATGTCAACAACAGTAACGAAAGCTACCACTCTATATCTACGATTATAGCGTTTGCTTGCTGAGCACTTGGATAAAAATTCGAAACCAAGTCGATGAGAAGACCGCGGTAATGAAACTACTGAAATCGTTGACCCTCTGGCGTTGTCTGGTATTCACCGAGTATTCACTATCCACATACGGAAATGTGAACTGTTTATTGGAGCGAGAGATGTTTACAAACACTGAAGTTCTCTTTATTAAACAAAGCAATATTAAACTACTTAACTCATTCATTCAAGGTGAAGGCAACAAATTGACACATTTTTGGTGATTTATTTATCAACAGGCATTTGTGTCAGTGGCAAGTAATGGCATTCATTGTTAGAGTAACTGATTCTTAGACTAATGGACTTTACAAAAAGGCTGCGTATTCTTGATAGATCTATTTGATATGGGACTATCATGTTCGAATTAATAGTGGTACAGGTATTGGCACGGAGCCCTTGAAACAAACTCTGTACTTTTACCGGGTGTGTATGATCTTGTACTATTGCCTTTGACTAGATAATAGCGATATAGATATTGTCAATAAACCTTACAATAAGCCTTACCAATATGCGGTGTACACTCAATTGTCAATGAATCTAGTCAGTGTGCATTCGTACCCAGTTGATATAGTCACTGTGCATTCGTACCCAATCGATAAGATTGTAGAATTTACTACATCATGCCTCCATCATGCATGCGATGGTTCTTAAGAATCAAGGTATTTAATGCTGAAAAAGTTAAAGATTGAACTATGGAAACGGGCTTTGAATTGACGATTTATGGTGACATTGAACTTCAAACAGTTGGCTGCATCATGCTTGACTTACTCTATCGAACGATAGTATTACAGATGTTGTTGTTTAACATCATAAGTGACAAAAAGCGTGTTTGTATTTGCTGATATTGAATTGATCTGCTTTATTTGTGAATTCTGTTGTTTAAAATTGGTGTTACCAATTGTGTAATAAAATCTACTTTGTACAACTGTTTTCAGAGTATACATCAACTAGCACATTTTTTGGCAAGAAAGGTTTTGACGTTATGTGGCATTAGAATAGTAAAAGCAAGCATAATATTTCATCGGATTTAGCCTGTGGTTTGGCGGTGAACACAATTTGCAAACAAAACCAACTCCCATATTACTCAGTCCATTTGCCTGGCTAATCAATGATATGACAATGATTGTTCTGAAACCATGTGAGCACTATCCACAGTTTAAGTCAAAGGAAGTGTTGCTATGCATGATGTTCAACAGATGTTGTAATTATAGTCATACAAAAGCAGTGACTGTGTGCATTATAGAGAATGACCGGAAACATACAGTAGGCTACCCACATGTACGCCGTGCGTACCTATTTTTGTCAAATGGCATCGCAGGCTGCAGGTTAAAGTGCTTCTACTGCAGTGCAAAATGTTACTGCCGTGTTAAAAAGTCAAACAAAGAAGTCTGGCATGTTGGCATTTGAAGTTTTAGGAGTTTGGAACAGCATGCTAACAGTCAATAAATGTTATACCATGTATGTTGACAGATCTTAAACATGAACAGAATAAAGTTCATAACTATAAAATATGTATTCTCCGGTTTCATTTTGGCGATTTTCGAGGGTGGCCGCTTAATTGGGACTGGGAAACTGGCAGCAGCGGCCGCTCAATGCAGGTGGCCCTTCAATACAGGTGACAAATATAGTAATTCTATAGGAAAAAAATCGGGACTTTGAAAAGTGGCCGCCTGATACAGTGTGCCGCTTAGTACAGGGCTGTTATATACAGATTCGACTGTACTTGCTATCCAAATAACTCTCCATCATTTTTTGGCCGTACACTGGACCAACCTTTTAAGAAAATTAGAAAATAAATATATATACAGACATGAAAGCTGAGTAATCACAAAGTGAGACTAGAGGAAACCAAGAGTTTGAAGGTTTTGTTTCAGAACATAAATGCGTTTCTTCTATCAGCTTGACAACACAATTTCCAGTATTCCACAATAGATATACGACAAAATAAGTACCTCGGAAACTGCGTTTCTTACAGCATTATCAAGCTGTTCGACTGAAACTGTGCCTCTTTCTGATTCCTTTGTCCTTGCAAAAGCGTTTGATGCTTCGAACAGGAAAATCTCTTTGCAATATGTCCTGGATACGCTTCAATCAGTGCATCTGACAAATCCTCGAATGTTTTTTCCTCACGTAAAAAATTTCTAATGAATTGTTCGTACTCTTCTAAAGCCGCTGTATTGGAATTTGCAAGTATCGCACGGGGGGAGCATGCCGTTTTTCAGATAAAGGAAAACGAAAATTGGGTTTTGTTTCCGGTTTTTTAAACACCAAAAAAGGAAAAACAAAATTTTTTGAATTGCTATTCGATTTTCGTTTCAGACCAAAACGAATGGCCCATAGATACACGCATTAAAAAGTTTGACAATCACAGATGTTCAGGTGTTTAGGCAGAAGAGCGAAGAACGTGTCATCAGTTTGAGAAGAACAACATCTGCATCATTTAAAAGGTAATTCGCTTTTTTATTGCCGTATCTCTACGGTTAGCTTCTATTTTACAAAATTGCTGAGTTTGACTAATCGAATATCACTTCCGCATTTATCCAAATGTTGTAGCAGGTTTGCATATTCCTTGTTTGGTTTGGGAAAAAGAGCAAGGATTTGTATGATAGCTAGTTTCAAAAATAGTTCTTGAAATACTTCTATAAAGTGTGTCAAGATTCGTTACGAAGTGGGCATGTTAGTCAAATGAATGGAGTTGGAAGGTCGGGTATGCAGCTCAGTGTATGCAGCAGTTGGCAGAAGATTCGATCAAGAAGAGGAATCATAGCCATAGTATTCGGAAGCCATAAAGACTTGAACAGCAGTAATCTCTTGTCCAGACACTGTTTAAGATGTAGTGCTATATTTGGCTCACAGAAATTATTGGTTTGGTAGCAGGAAGCTCAAGAAGGTTTTGGAGTAATAGAAGTAGTTTTGGAATGTAATAACGAGTAGAGCAGCACCTGTCTCATTTCCAAGCAGCATTTAAACTATAGTGGGTTACATTGTGCTTACATAAAGTATTGTGCAATAGCGTGAAATTGACAACGATCAGGAACAACAGAACTACATGTGCAAAAATCATCATGTGTTGCAATTTTGATGAGAATGGTATGCAACAATGTGCTCCACCTGTTGTAATTCACAGTTGTTGACAACATTGTTCAGCATTGTTACACCCGATTAGAAATATACGATAGTGTTCAACGTTGTTGACAAGCTATAAACAATACATGCAGGACAACATGTACAGCAGGCTCATCATTTTTCATAGTGTAGTTTTTGGTAGCACTAGAGTTTATAGCAGTACCTGTTTCTTTCTCAGAATTTGTTTATTGTGGTAGTCATGTATTGTAGGCTTATATGAAGTATAAGGTAATCAAAGGGTAGCTGGATTAGATTAGGTTTGAGTGCTGTAGTGGTAATTTTGGAAGGTGCTAAAGACTGGACAAGCTCTGTCTATTGACCAGCCAAGCAGTTTTTAGCCATGGTACTTTATATTAGGCTTACATGAAGTACATGACTGAGGCCAAAAACTTGATAAGAGGTAACGTCAATGTGTTCAAGTGTTTTTTAAAAAAATTACAAAAAAATCCACCTCGGTCCATGCATCCAGTATTACTTACAGATCTACCCCCTGGGTGGAACTGCTGGATCGTTGCATCTTACGTCGTGTCACGATTTCGGCACAACGAACGCTATCTTCGGTGGAGTGAGTCCCGCTCTACCGTCGTCAGGAAAGCTCCGAGGGAGACCAAGCAACAGATCCTGGGCCGTGCAATTAGTTGCAGATTCACTTGACCTTCTCCCAAGACTTGTGATTAGCAGCCGACTCACTTATCCCTCCCTGGTTCTCCCACAGATATATGTACGTTATTAGGTGGATGTGTAATTGTGGTGGTGCAGATGCGCACATTGCGCGTGCGCAGATCTTAAAATTCTAAAAATTTAGATTTTAGGGTTGAAAAAAAACTTTTTAAGCCATATTTCAACTGAAATCATTAACTTGTCTCCTTTGAAGGTTGTAAATTGTTTCAATCGACAGGGAAAAAGTTTATTTTATTGAAAAGTGGAAGTGTCGTTTGGCAGAATCAAACCTTTTCCAAAGCCGAAGTTATGTTCGGTGTAAAATGAAGTATTGGTGTTATCCATGATAATGAAGTAGTGGTACGCCAAAATGTGAACGTGGAGTTACAGAGCTGTGTTTCTGCTTGAATTGTGTATCGTCCAGTGAACTGTAGTTAAGAGTTAAAACAGAACCAAGAGAAGCGTTAAAACAAAAAGTTAAATCGCTTCCCATATTTTCGCTTTTCCGTGAGAAAATAATATCTTTGCGTTTGAGCGTGAGTATATTTGAAACTTAAATTTACATTAGACCTTACTTGCGACGTCGATGACCAAAAATGAACTACATTGAACATTTTAAGACTCCGGGCGCTACGCGCCAGAGTAATAATTTGTGATTGTTTCCTGTTGCTGTGTTCAGCATGCTGTACCTTGGGTGCTCCTCGTTAAAGAATACATGGTTAATAGTAATGGCGGTGAATAGCTTCAGACAACTCACGAAATACGAATGTTCGAGAAATAGGAACGAATCGTCATTCTTAATTTTTTAATTTTTTACTCAGCTTAATGTCGGCCAAGGGCAAATTTTGCTCCTAGCCAAACAGCACGCCAGATTAGAGGTTGAGATCGGTGGTTCAGATTGACTTCTACCACCACTGCGACTACCAATAATTACGAATAGCCAATAAGATGGCTCTCACTTAATTGGTTAACTAATCAAATACTAGTTTAACTAGGGAGACGTAGAGGTAGTGGAAGTTAAAACTGAACCTCCTTATTGTCTGTCTACTATCTGTCTTAAGGCCGGTTTCCACTTCAACCGTATCGTAGCGTACCGTAGCGTATTTCTTTGTTCTAAAGTCATTAGTTACGTTCTGGTGCTCACCAAACAAAGAGATACGCTACGTTACGCTACGGTACGGGCGAAGTGGAAAACGGCCTTTACAGATCCCATGACACAAAGGATTTGCTTCACAAATCCTTAAAAACATTGTTCCTAGGGTTATTGCTTAATAAATAAATATGTGTGTGTTTTAATTATACTGGAAGTTGTTTTATGGGTCTTCTGCATGTTTGATGTTGGTTGTATAAAACTATATTTAAAGTCAACTTTGTAGTTGGCTTGTTGTATTTCTCGTTTTTCTTGTATATATTGATTTTGCGTGACAACGTCTCTGGAATATGGTGAATACGCTGTATTTGTGCCTTCAATTATATTTTAATGAAAGAAATCATGAAAGATGTCATGCAATAAAAGAACAAAGCAGTTCTATGTTCATTTTGAAAAATCTAGTGACTTGCAATAGTTTGCAAATTTTTCCGGTTCAGCTGTTGCAAATTAAACACCTCCACAATTTTAACATAACTTTTTGTGCCAAAGTTTTATGTTTTGGTCGGAAGCAACAAAATACCTTGGTTTGAAGAACAGCAACAAACTTTTACATTGACCATCAAGTGGCAACTAAGTGTTTCAATTTGGCAAGTAAGTTGTCCGTGTTGATCAACGTAGTGGGGCCATTGCCACTTGATCGATCAGTCAACTGTATAAGTCACTTAATATTGTCACTCAAACTCTATTGGTGGAATGAGTGTTGCATCCAAAACACAAGTGCAGGAGGAATACTTATATCAAATTAACATTTTTCTTTCAGAAAAAGATCTTGAACAATGTCTGAAATTGTCGACTGCATCTCTTGGATTGTCCAAAAGACATGTTGGACATCTTACGTATTTTGTAAATTCATTCTTCTTCGAATTCTTGATTTGCTGGGACTGTTCTTCAACATTTTAGCTTGTCTTACAATTATCCGATTGCCATGTATGATAAAACAATTTGCAGTTATGGAGTCCATGCATGATTGGCGTTTAGTTGGCTTTCTTCAATGCATAATCTTTTTAATGGATATTCCATTTATCTTCATGGCTTTGGCTGTCGGATTTTTATCTTTGGCGATTGTATATTTGCCACTGATTCACGAAATCCATGAAAAGAATATCAAATGGGATTACACTCACAAAAATGACAGCAATATATATTTTGGCGGATTCAAACTTCGGAAATTAATTGCTCGTTATTTCATTCAACATGTCTCTGGAATTTTATGTGTTCCGTTGCTCGTATTTACGTTGTTGTCTTGGCGTTCTATAATTTTGGTGCGAAAACTTCGTCAATACAATTATTTTGAATGGAAATGGCGTAAAGCGATTTGTTTGCAGTTTTTTCAATTATTTGTCGATGTTCCTTGTGTATTCGTAGCGTTTTTTGTTGTTATCAGTTGGAGATTACCGTTTTATGTTGGTGATGTGAAAAGAGCGCGACAAGAAGATCGTAGTTGGAGTGAATGGCGTTTTGTTGCTTTTAAACATTTCCTTCTGCTCTTTGTTGACTTGTTTTGCTTTCTGCTCTTTATCCTTACCATGTTCACGTGGCGTTTTCCACTTTTGATCAATAAGCTTCGTGATTCTTGTGACAGCCAATGGGAAGCAAGATCAATCGTAGTTAGTCAGTTCTTACTGATCTTTGTCGACATCCCGTGCATTTTATGTTTTGTCCTTATCTGCGTTACCGTATGGCGATTGCCACGATTCATAAAGAACCTTCAGAAAAACGAGGCGAAGATACGAACCAACTGTGTCTACCAGGCGGCCATGATGTTTGTGGACTTCGCTTGTTTTCTAATTTTTGGGATAGTTGTTCTAACTTTGTGGAGATTGTACCCATTAATGAGGGACATTGCAAAATACAGGAAACGTGGCCAAGCTCTAAGTGGTGAAAACACTGAAGAAGTGGTAGCTGCAGCTCCACGTGAAACCGATTCAAACATTATATCACGCAGATCTTCATGGAAAATCAGAAAAGCAATTTGTAAACATTTTCTATTTTTGATAATTGATATACCAGCAATTTTAATTGCAACATTGGTATTGGTCACGATCTTCAGGTTGCCAACACTTCTCTCAAAGCTTATTCAATCTGGTGATTTCTATGCTGAGTTTTCCATGATCGTTTTTATGGAAGTTGGAAAACTTCTGGTAGATATCGTATTTCTGTTCGTTTTCATTCTGCTAATGATACTACGTCCAGTTGCATCTTGGGTACACTTGTTGGAAGATGACGAACATATGCAGTATCGTAAGGTAGTCTTTCATATCAAATGGATTCCGGATATGATTAAAGAAATGAGAGTGAAGATGCCTATAGCCCTGGATGAAGAGTTTTCCTTATGTTTGAAAGATCGGATACCTTTGGTGGAAGCTCGTGTTCGTATATCCCTTAAGTGTGAGCAGTATTTTGGCCAATGGACGCGTTTACATAACAAAGTGTTGGAAAATGATTCTTATGCTCATCTTGCGCATTTGATCCGTACGGTAATGTGGTATGAAGGACGTAGACCTTACAAGTTAATTCGCCTTTACGGTTGTGAATTGTCGTATCTTTCAAAACCAGTACCAATTATTCATGATGAAAATATTGCTAAACACCAGCGAGAAATGACAGAGTATGAGAAAAAGTTGACTGCAGCTTACGATGAGCTGCAAAACTTTACTCCACCCAAGGTACCATTATGGACTAGCAGAAGTGGTCTTTCAACAAGGAGCCGTCGAGAAACGCAAAAAGTGCTTTTACATTTGCCTGGAGGGCACATTTTCTATTTTGTTTTAATATTAATTAACTTACTCATGATATATCGAGGTCCAAAACTTCTCCTGGATCTTTGGAATCGCTGGTACGATCGCCGTTCTATCATTTTCCGTTCACTTAAAGAGTATCTTCTAGACGGTTTGACATTTCTAAGAATTTTATTCATTTTGGTATTTGTCTACCGAGCTCCTGCTTTGATTCTTGACATGACAAGTGATATTTTACAAAAACGTAGTTGGACTGCAGTCAGAGCAACTGTTAAACGATACCCGTTCATGGTCATTGAAGATGTAGTAGGTCTGATCTCAAAAATATTTAATTGGCGCAGTGTTCGCTTCCTTTTTACTGCCGTATTGTTTGGTATTTTAATTCCTGCTGACGTTCTACTGACGGTGTTTAAACTGTCGTTTGAAAAATGCACAGCATATTTGCTTTCAGGAACGTTCTTTATCGTCTACATGGCATTTCCTTTTGCTTTCGCTTTTCAGTTTGGTGAAGAACTCGTGCGCAAGGGTTTTGAAATCAAAATAACGTATATCATTGGAGCATACGTCGTGTCGTTTGTCGTCCTCCTCGTGCTGTTGATATCCATATTACTGAGGAACAGAGGAACTAAATTCTCAGTTGCCCCGGAGCCTTACGATTATGTTCGCTTAAATTGGGAGAACGTACACGTTGTTGTGTTCGAAATTGTGGAAGTATTGCAATTAATAGCTCTAGTTTTTAGCCTGGATGCAATTCCAATGGCGGGTAGTGGTGTGTTGAATGAGTATTCGAACTATCTTTTATTTAACTTTGCATCATTTGAATTCAAACTCTCTCTTACCGTTGCGGGATTTCTAGTCTGGTTCGTTGTATGCGGTGCACCTATTATACTCGAAAATATCCTGGAGGAACTTAATGAGGGAACATGTGCGTCGAATGGCGGATGGAGACTGCTAATGTCTCTGTTTTCCAATACTCTGTTTCTCTCAATTATAGAAGGATTGTGTGGACTAGTAGCGTGTGATTATTCGGAAAGTAACTGCCCGAATAATGGTACAATATCAACCAATGACACTTGTTATTCTTCGTCTCTTCTTGACGAGCCAAACACAATGTGTTGGATCGGAGAACATCGTGGCATCGCGTTGTTTGGTCTTTGGGGTTTATTTTGGTACACTACAACATCAATTATTTATGGCACTGAGTACGGTGAAGTGGATAGTCCAGACGTCGACATCAAGTTCTCTCCAGTATACAACACCGTCATCAATATCTTAAAAGCTCTTATGATTGGCGCAGTGGTGTTGATTTCGGCGGATTTTTATACGGTGTTAACTTTTCTGCTTGTGCTCTCTTTAGTTGCTGTATTATTTACTGTTTTCTTCAAGCGATTGGTTGGCTATGTGGCTTGTAACTCTGTAGTGATGAGTTACTTTCGGGTCGCATCATTTGTTATATTGGCATTTACCGTCATAACGGCCGTGGTTGCAAAGCGTTTAGACGATAGTGAGTCATTTGTACCTTTAGTAATATTCCTTACATCGAGCTTTGGAACATTACTTGTTGCTTTCATTGCGTCACTGTTTCGTAAAAAGCAAACGGCCGCAGAAAAACAGCGAACACTATTTCGGTATTTGATCTTAATGCTTGAGAAACGTTTATGGAAGGAAAATCTGCTCCTAGCATCTTGGAAACAGAACCGAAGTCAGTGGCAAAGGCTTGTTCTGCGCGTTTACCAAGCTCAAAAGTATGATCGAGATATTGCTCCTGAAGTATGGCAGGGGATTGAAATTGTGGGAACATCAAATGATTATACAGCACCACCTGTTGCTCCTCCACCAGACAGTTTTGAACTACACTCAAACAATCATTCACAACACGCAAGCCAGCCTACTGTACAAATATCATCACCTCAATCTGATTATTTGGAGTTGCAAAGGTCGTCTTCCAGAGGCGAAATTTCTACGGCAGTGACTGCTGGTCTGGGAGAAGCACAGTCATCTACTTTTGATCTAGGCGAATATGTAGATTCCACAAACTTTGATTCAAACGGTTTTCCTGCTCCACTAGAAACTGAAGACATAACTCTGTTCCCTTTGCACATGGAAAACAAGTATGACTTATTTGAATTTTTAGAAAGTGGAGTGTCAGCGGAAATTTCGCATCATAACGATGATGTCGATTTGGATGAGGCGCTAATCATGCGTCATTTGCTATGCAATGGCAAAAGTCTGCTACTCTTTTTCGAACGTTTTATTCATTTTCGTGCTTTTTCTTTCTCATTTGTTTCTCAAATACCATTTTGGCGTCAAGCAGTGAATGGAAGTAACTGGACAGGTTTACTGCATTGTGTTCAGGTGTTGGATAAAGCTTTAACGGGCAACTACAACAAACCTACGGCATTAGATATCTCCTTGGGAGCTCAGGACATTTTGCCTGGCCGTCTTGGGCCTGATCTTGATGATGGAATACCACCATCGTTTACTCCAGAACCACGAGATGCAGAGAGCATTAAAAGTGTATCTGAAGCTGAACGAGAAAGAGCATTACTTGGTGTGCAACGACTCTCTCCTGAGGAACCTACATGGTTGGAGATGTTTAATAAAGTTCTCCCAACGATCCCAGTCATCCGTAAATGGAAACTGGACGAACAATCTAACAACTTTGAACTTGTTTTATGGAGATCATGTCAGGCTACGATTGTTGATGTTGGTCCCAAGGGGATCAAACTAGCCAAAGGAGCAGTGATTGTTCTTCCAAAACGTCTCAAAGGTGTGTTGTTTGGTGATCGTTTAGAATTTGAAAAGCGTTGCGAACCCGTGGCAAAGAAAGGTCCCGTATCTGTTGCTGTTTCCGAAGTTCGAATCCTCAAAGTCGCAGAGAAAGTTTACTTAAGCTCAAATGGTAGAAAGATCAATGTTGAAAAGGCTACTGATTCTTTGAAAACCATCAAATGGAGTTAGAATCATAGATCAAGTAATGAGTGTGGTTCGGGAGCCGGGTGTCTGATGGTACTGCAGCTAGCCTGTTTAGTGGTTGTGCTTGAAACAATTATCATGTGACGAATTATGAGTGGTCGAAAAGTGCATAGTTGTAAACGTTAAAGTGTTCGTTTGCCGATCTTGATCTTGATCTAGATCTTGATGAGCTGAGAAAAGGTCTTAGCCATAGGCGTAGAGTTTTGGTTTTGTCTTGGGGGGGGGGGCTGAAACTTCAAACACGGGGTCCCTTGTTGTAATTGCGAGAATCAATATTTAATAGTATTGCCATTTGTCGATCATTTAAACTTGGTATAATCGTATTTATTTGTCCATATTGAAGCAAGAAAAACAGAAATATTGATCATAATTCTATGGCGTTCTCTACTACATAAAGCAGTGTACTACTTTACCTAACTACACTTCGTTTAAAATCAACATCGCCAGAACATAATAAAAATACACGAAGTTATTGCATTAACGACGGAATTGGAATCATGAAAATAAATCACTTTTTGCTTGTCGAATGTCGAATGTTGATACTGTGATTGCAAAACGCTTTTTGTGTTTTATTTTGTTTTTATATTTCTAGGAATCAACTAGCGACGATATAGTTAGTTAGTTACAACGTTAACTGGACTAACGAGTTCTGTAAAACTTCTACTGGGGCAACGGGGCTAGCGGAGGACGACCCTGCCCGTGACCGTTTCGCCTCCTGTATGAAGAGGCTCTTAGGGAGAAAAATCGAACAAGATATTTAAACTTTTTCGGGACAGGACGAGAAATACCCCTTTTCTATATAAATGCAATCCGATAAAAGAAATTGGAACATGTGGAGGTCTCGCACATCGGCTCGGAGCCTCGGACAACGTACCGTCTGACTTTTTACGGAAGCAGAAATTATTAACTTCATAAACAAGTATTTTTGGAAATTTACCTGTTGAAAATTAAAACCCAAAAAGCTATAAAACATTTTTCAAGCGAAACAAGAAAATTAAAAGCCAAAATTGAAAAGTTTGGCCAACCAAGCAACCCTGATTGTGACAAACTGGCTACACATTTGTGCTGCAGACAAAAAGCACCAGGGCCGGTTCTACGAAGCCCCTTAAGCTAAACGGGCTTCGTAAAACCGGTGGCACCTGTGTTTTGCAATCGCTCACACTATCACTACTAAATTGACAATTGGGAAGAAGCATGCCCTATAAACAGGAAGTTGATCAATTTTTTGAGAAACTTGCACAAATCAATTGATAGGGGTGAAGAAATCTATTGTGGCTATATTTCATGACCACTTCAATTAGAATTAATGACAGTAAATACACCCAATGAATACACAACGTCCATGACCATTTGAATCATGAAAAGAAACCGGAAGTAGCATATAATCGAAGTCGAGGCTGTTAATGTTTAGACACATGCGTGCCGTCGCTGAAATGTTCAAATTACTTGATGAGTCTAGTTTTTCACGGGCAGAAAACGTTCGACAGAGCGTTTAAAGCTTTGCTTTTCCCGATGGTGATGGCTGCAGAGCCTGGGAAGTGTGGCAGTGATCCGGAGGAAAGCAGTAATTTTTCCATACCAAATCCAACGAGTGTGCCGAAAATATGTGCCATACCTGGCGAACTGAACAGGAATGGCTCAAAGATACTCCTTTCATCCGGAAACAAGAAACATGAAGAAAACTGGGAATTTGATTCACAGAATGGGGAAGTGTACGATAAACTATCTGAGGATGATAGTTCAAACAATAACTTGAAACCGTCTGACGTTTCATCGTCGCATCGAGATCAATTGTTATTGCTGCATTTAGACCTTATAGAACGTCAGCAACAACTAATTCAAGAAAAAGACAGGGAAATATTGCAACTGAGAGATGAAAAAGAGCAGGTAGTGTGCAGTTTCGCGAGTGTTTCTTTATTTAAGCTCTAAAAATATGACGATATTCGTAGGATGAGCCGACTTTTGGAGATTTTCTTCTTTTGTCTTGGGGTGAGGTGACGTCACTTTTGTTTTGTCTGTCAGCGGTTTTATTAATGTGAAGTACTTCATCTTGCCTCTATTTGTTTTGCTTTTTCAATTATGACTTTTTTCCTACACATTTTCTTGTATTTTTAAAAGTATAAAAACATTTAGTAACAACAGTCTTTATACTATGACAATTAAACTTGTCTGGCATTTCTTAGCAGAGGACTGAGAGGAGATAATGTACAATTATTGGATGAGATTTTTGTGATATGCAGAATTATCAACTGTTTTCGCATAAAGACAATCCGCAGTATTGCCAATCGCAGGCTCAACCTACCGATAATTGAATTATCTGCAGGATGCGAGATTGCTATAATTAATAGTTGGCTATTAGCCAATCAAAACGCGTGTTTTTACTACAATGTATAATCAATAAGAATTGGGCACTTGGAAGCATTCCATGAAATGGGTTGATCGTTATTTGAAAATTATTTCCCTAACCTTAGAAGCATTAACTTGTAATATTTTTTTAATATTTTAAGCTGGAGGGAAGAATAAAACGAATGGAACGAAGAATGGCAATCAAGTCACGTAATCACTATGACGACAATGATGTTGATATTTTAACTTTATCAACATCAAGTAGAGACAGAAAACTGTTGCAAAAGAGGTTGATTTGTTGTGTTGTATCTTACTATTCCTTGTTCAAGCTTTTAAAAACAATGTTTCCCTTTAATGAAATATTCAGAGTAAAATACATTGTTCCCCCACTCACAACTTCTGTACATGGTTCAAATTTACAGTGATGTGGGCACCTTTTGAGCTTGTTCTCTCTTAAATGGGGAGTGAAATGTAGTCTACAACTGCTGTAAAAATATTGTCTGCAAATGAAACGAAACAACATTTTAATGCTTTTGAAATCCAATATTCTGCCCAGATGGAGGGCCCCTTTAGGAGGCCATCCTTATTATCTTTACTAGCCACTGAAATGCAGACGTTGCACTCCAATAAGTTATTTGGTCAACACAGACTACATGTTTTATTATAAATTAAAAAACCGCAACTCTTGCCCGTTACTGTTTAATTAAGTACTTTTGCCACTATTCTATGCTTTGCCAAAAATGTGACTAAATTGCCTTCTCTTGTAAATGTTGTAATTAGAATGAACAGAAAACCGTCCCTTAGTGAACTGATGCGTAGAAAGAGTATACCTGCGGCCGCACCAGTATTGATGTCTTCAACAGTTGAAAGATGTGCCAATATTGATACGTGTTTAAGAACCAAAACTTTGTACATGGATAGTGATATAATGACTGAGAAACTTGGACAAACACTTCAGGAAACCAAAGATTATCGTATATGCTGTGATGATGTACCAAGTATGTGATTGCAGCTCAAGAATGAGTTTGTCATTATAATCTTTAGAGGCAAAATTGAAAGTGTGAAACAGTAGACAAACATATCCATAACAAGCTGAAATCTTTTGCAAACAGGATAATATATTATTGCTAAAATCTAGGAACACAGCAAATGAACGACACAAAACTAGGGGTTAATAGAACATATCTATGGAACAGTTGTTGTGTTGAAATTTCTGATGTTTCCTATGAAAGATGATTTTTTAGTGGGATATGTTCAGTTCTTTTGTTTTGGTCAGTTTTACTCTCAGTCAGCATTTTCTAGAATCATTGAGAATATGTAATTTTTGTTTTGAAGCCCCACAGTTCAGGATTGTTGAAAATTATGCATCTCTTCAAGCAAGTGGGACAACAATAAGATCGAGTCTCGACTGTGACGTAGTTGAAACTACATACGAGGTAAAGTGTGCACAGCTAAATATGAGACGTTTCAGTATCTCAAGATACATGGATAAGTTTCTACCGTAAGTTTTTTTTTCTCTTTCTAAGAGTCTAGATGATGACACTTTTGGAAAGCGGCATACACGACCTGAAACTGACGAGAAAAGACGAAAAAGGTAATTAGATTGTTTAGTATCATATTAGTTTTCATAAGGAAGTGCATTCAATGTTTTTCTGTTCAGATGGGACATTCAGCATTATCGAGCGAAGAAACAACGCGAAGAATTGCAAGAAAAATACAATCAAAGGGAAGAGGCGAGGTTAAAAGGGCGAAAAGTGGTGGAGCCAGAACAAAAGTCGTCCGATGATACATTACTACCAGATTGTATGCAAAGTAAGTTCACAACGCACAAAGACTGTGAATTGCAATGAACTGATAAGGAATGACTCAGCTTTTCGTTTTATATTCTTCCGTACAGTAGAATATTGGCGTTGTAGTATAGCGTTCTCCTGTTCTTTGGCACTTTGCACTCCAGGAAAAACTAACTTTTGACACGTTGGATTGAGGCTACTTTCCACTACGGCCGCTTTGCCCGCGTGGGCGAAGCGCACACATTTGACCATGCTCTCTTGTTGTCTGTCGGCGCTTGGTCTAGCGTGCACGCCAGGAGAGTGAAAACTAATTCAACTTTCTCCGCGTGAACGCAAGATCAAGAGTGGACAATCACCAACAGAGCATCTTTAAAACTGTGCGCTCCGCCCGCGCGGGAAAAACGGCCGTAATGGAAAATGGCCCTTTACTCATACGTTGATACCGCTGACGTGCAATGCATATTTACTAGACCTGAACCAAACTGAATATCCGTGAGCTACTGCTTTGTGCGAATTCGTTGAAGTTTCTCTGATTCTGCTTTCTGGCTGGGATAGATTTTTAGTTCGCTAAAGAGGACCTGTAGTATCGTTGCTCTATGTCTTTTGTGTTGCCTGAAAGCGAACGTTTCACTTCTTTGTAGTTGAAACGGTGGAAATGTCCGATACGGTTCCTGTGGCTGCATTTGGTGCACCAGTTCAGTCATTTGAGCAGTGGTATTGTACCAAATCAAGAAAATATTCGACTGGTATCCACTGAAATAGGTATACGATTGAACTATATAAATTTTTATGTTTTACAGCGAGTTCGAGTTGCCTTGGTTTAGCGTTGATAAACGACAGTTGCAGGAGCGAGAAAAACTCATTCGGAGTAAGGCCAGGAATAGACGGAAATCGGGAAGAAGATTCTGTAAGATATTGATTAATGTTATTCTATCTTGCTCTATTCTAGTAATTTAAATCTGCATTCATGACTAGCTCGTTTAATTGCCTTCAGTTTGAGTTCACTACATCCACATACTTTGGATTGTAATTTATTGGCAAGGTTCATGTAACATCAGACGCTGCAGGCGAAAGAAACACCACTCTGAGTTGTGTAGTGAAACTAAGCAATATGTTCTAATGATTTCTTTTCAGAGAAAGCACGATCGAATAGGACAACAGCAGAAAATTGCTGATAATTACAGACGTGTTGTCTGTGTTATTGGCGGGCTTGCAGGTGTAGTGATGAAAACCAAGTCACCATTAAGCTGATTTAGAAAATTCCCAAACCTATGTAGACTGCACACAGGCTAGGCCAGCAGCCGCCTTGTGTTGCGCTCTCGTTTCGCGCCATTTTCATTTGTTATGTTCCTGGCCTGAAGACAGGTACTAAACTAGAGACAGAAACCTTTCTTCTCAGGCTGCATGAATATCTCGTAGTTTCGTTCACTTTTCAACTGTTTTTATCAATCTCGTCGACAAGAAAGATTAGCGCCAAGTTTGAAGTAGAATTCGCATTGTAGAAACTGAGGGGGTGCATGTGCTAGTCATGAAACCCACGGTCCGGAAGTTGCGAACAAAATTCTCCATATTGTTAAAACCTGTGGTAAAGGAAGGTGCTCACGTAAAGAGTCATTGCGGTAAATACGCCCCTGCAAACGTGCATAGATAACTGTGAATTTATGCGCATGTGTGCATAATTATAAAATTCTTGAGTCAAAACAACCGTGATAGATTAATGAAATACGAGTATATAAATATAGCCAACAGCGTATGTATGTTTTATCCGACAGCTTTTGTTTTTCTAGTCATTTTTGGCTCTTATTGCTTTCGCAAGTTATGAATTCCAACTCAGCGGTTCTGCCCTCTGCCCAATGTTGCTTCCGGGTAGTTCCGATGACGTTCCGATGATATTACCCCACCCTACATAACCAAATTGTGATAACATTCAAAGAGGAGCAATCTCAAGGAGCGTAAAAATACGAGTGAATTATTGTCAAAATCTTTTTTCTGCTGCTTTACTCAACGACTACGAATGTTTGCTTGTAAGACGTTCGTGTTATTCACTCTCTTGTCCTGGTGTTCTGCTTATAACATCGAAGTAAACACAAACACAGTCGTCAAAACTGGGCTCTCGCAAAACTCACTGTTTGGGTATAGTCTAACTCTGCACAATGGTTTAGAACATTTCAGTCGAAAACCGACGTAAGTTGTAGATAAATAGTTTACCTCCTTTGACTCGTTGGTTTAACTTTGTCAATATTCACTTCACATTCCCCCTTACAGTCGGTCTGAATTGGTTGAAGTAATATCTTTTGGGCCTGTAAATGTTTCACCAATCTATTGTTTTGAATTACTGTTTATATTTTGTGGGGTATACGTTCCAGCCGTGTCCGTACTAGTTTTCAGTTCAGGTACAATGTAGAGCGATTTTGAAGTGGTCTTGACTGCTGCTCCTTGACTGTCATAAATTACAACGTATGATCAGTACGCAACGTGATATATTGAACTTGATAAGTTATCTATATCTGTAAATGTGTATTTGAAATATTGTAATGTATAAACTATTTAGTGAGATATGGTTTTTGTGAAGTCAAACTGTAGCCATTAAACAGTTCAGTGCTAGTATAAATTGTCTTTGTGAAAAAACTTTCAGGATGCAACAGGTTCCTGTGTGCTATAATAACAATACTTTCCATTCCTTGTGCTCTAGCAAGAAGTCTTTGAAACTTGCCTCATTAATTGAACTTTATGCCATAAAAGAAGTTGCTCAATGAAGATGCAATGTATCTAGGAAGCATTATAAGCACTTCCTACACAGACAGCCTCAGGTTTCTTGTGAACGAATAACTTATTGACCATTTATACACACTGCGCTGACTTTGCTGCGTATGTGCCTGTCTCTATGCTACAATATTTTTGTTGTAATAGTGCATGATCGAATTCATAAACCCATTAGGACACAATGCTTTCCATTGTTTGACTTACTCTGGCAGTCAATTTTCATTGTGATGCAAAATGATGTTTATTTCAAACTTTTGATTCTTAATGATGGCTGCAACTCAGCTGCAATGTAGAATAAAGGGTCTGTTGTTGTTTTCATTATTTTTTCATTGATAACTGTAATTTCACTTTCAAAGAGAGATCTTGGAAGTTTCAACATTATAACACATTTAATAAGATGTAGTGGGCTCACCTGGCACTTTTCCGGTGTTAATGGTCAAACAAAGGAACAAAAATGGGCATGCCATGAAACTTTGCCACACTAGCCATGAGCATTAGTGTAAATGACAGATGTTATATTTGGTAATATCGTGACGGCGAGTCTAATTTATGTGAAAAGGCATTGTTTCCTGAAAAAGGGGAAAGGGTGTCTTTCTGAGTAAGCTGTGTTTAACCCTATTGTAGACTATTTAGCAAGCAACGCTTAAAGACTGTCCATGAGTTAAATTTTATTGTGTTTTATATTGTAGGATTTTTGTTGGTGCACCACTTGGAGATGGATCTGCTCCTGATAGGGGTGAATTTGTTGAATGTGTGATTGATGAGACTAACTGCAGAAGAATTAAACTTGATTCTTTGTGTAAGTAAAGATTAATTGGTGATCTTTACAAGACTATAAGCACCAAATTTAATTGTGCAATAAGCTAGTGTTGCAATTGAGTTTACTTTTCAAGCTTAAATTTTGAGCTTACCTAACTAAGAAGCTTTTTATTTCAGCAAATGTTGAACCTTATCAATATAGAGAGAAACAATGGATGGGGGCCAGTGTGTCTTCCAATGGTGAAGGACCTGTAATTGTATGTATTTTGATAGATTGACCAACTGTAGTTGATAATAGTAGACACAGTGGCAAGCAAGAATGATGGAAAGATACACAGTAAAATTTAGCTTGCAGTGCAGAACAAATGAAGAATTGATGTTCTTATGTGTGTTTAAACACTGTTGAGGTTATATTAAGTACATAAAATGACAAATTCATGTGACTTGTTGATATTGTAGCACAAGCTGTGGCCTTTAATTTAATAAATAGGGTTGATATAACTTGTTTGGGAGACACAGCCTCATGTAACCTTCAAAGTATATGGTACTGTATATTACTGCATGGGAAGGTTTGCATGCATGTTTGTCGTATTGACATGTCTGATTTTCTTTTGCCTTTGTTATCACCCTGTCCTCAAGTATGCGAAAAGTTGCTGTCAATTATGTTCGATTGTTGTGTATGTACTTTATAGTGTGAACTGTGTGATTATTTGTTATTACTATTAAACGAATATTTTAATAGGATAAAAACACTTCTTCGGTTGCTGTTTGCCATCTATCCTAAATCATTAAGAATAATAAAAGTAGTAACAAAATAAAAAGCTTATTAATATATGCATAACAGAGTTCAGATGAAAAGTTTTAAAAATCATGTTGAATGAACTTTTAATAGTTTTCCAAATTCTTCGTCAATGTGCCAGGTCACCTGACAGTTCTTTTCTTAATTGGAAAACTTGTCTTACTTTTACATGCTGTAGGTTGAAACCAAACATATTTTATTTTCAATCTAGGTTTGTGCACCAAGGTATAGTGAAATAGATGGAGATGATGATGACAAGCAATATTTTATGATTGGAAAATGTATAGTGTATAATGAAGACCAGGGAAAACTTGACACCATGTACCCATGTACTACTCTAGCACGAAACCATGACAAAGCAAGTAAGTTACCCCACTCTGGTATTGCACAAATGCTAGTCATAGTAAGTAGGTGCGGACTATAATATTTTGGGAAGATATAGACATAATGTCAGTTCAACATATAGAACAAGTATGGCTAGGCCACGTATCAACAAGCAAGTATGCTGGACATGAACTTTCTTTTAAGCGAGATTTGAAGATGGATTCTGTGAAACCGGATTTTCAGCAGCATACAGAAAGGTCTCTAAAACTTCAGTTATGGGTGCTGTTGGTGGCAAAGATCAAAGAGGTAAGCACATGTTGCTGTTTTACATGGTACTCAATCATTAAGTTCTTAAATATGATATTTTTAGTTGCCACCTTAACTTGTACATTTTAAATGTTAATGAAATGTTCACCTGCTAGGCTTTTTGCAGCATACTCTGTAATTATTATATGAAATTGTTGCATTTAAAAACCAACAGAACAGTACATTATTTCAGTCAATAAGGAGTGAGTAATAATGATAATTTAATATCCACTTCATGTTTACTAAATTTATGATAATCTTACTTACAATTCCATGTTTACAAAATTGTTTAAAAGTTAAAATGTGTACCCAACCTACTGTTACCTTAAACTATTAACCCAATACTACTAATACTAATTTAAATGATTAATTACTATGTTTTTCATGCTTGGCATGAAATCGTATGCTTCGTTGAATTTTTATGTTTGTTCTTCATATCAAAGCAAAGAATAAGAAGTGGCTGGGTAAGTTATTGCTTTGTGGAATGATCCCACATAATAAAATTGCTTACTCTGCGGAAAATCTCTGAACAGTAATTGAAACTTTGTTTTAAAATATCTGAAATAAAATTGTGTGTTTTATCAAATGAACACATAAAATGTCTGCATAGAGAAGTGCTAGAATCTATTTGAATGATTACTTCTTAAATTTAACCTACCACCCATTTTAAACATAAATTTAAACAAAGACTTATTTGAGCTTAAAAATAACATATGTATGAACAATCTCAGTTGGAGCCCTGTGAAACTGTATGCTGAGCATGTACAGAAAGTGACAACAAGCTACTGCCCATCAATATACTGTCAAAGGCTTCCTGATAATTTAAACTATATGTAATTACCAGGTTCTGTAATTTTGGAAAATCGTCCAGACAGTCTGAGATTCGCGTTTGCCAGTGCAGACCAAAGTGGAGGAGGAGATCAGACTGGAGGGGGGTTTTATCTTGGTTATGCTGTTACTTATGGAAATTTTTTCAGCAAAGACTCCTCAGCAGAAGGTATAAAACCCTAATTCTGCTAACTGGTGAGGATTTTTAAGCTTAGTAATTTTTGTATTTATTTATGTGAAGCTATCGCTGGGAGCATACCTAGATTTGAGTACACTGGAAAGGTAATGTGGTCTAATGCTATATTTTTATTTGTCGCTGCTGTACTGCATTTTAATGGTTTCAACGAAATCTTATCTACTATTTAGGTGATTATCTACACTCCTGATCTAGCTGTCAAACAGTCAATATTTCCTCCGACAACTGTTAGACAAGTAAGTATACTGGGTTTTTAGTGCAAAGTTTCAAAGAAACTTTGCAGTATTGTGATGAGGGGCAAAAATTCAAACGAGTCACTCAGTCATGCAGTCATTCATTCATAGTG
>JAOBYK010038905.1:0-21397 GCA_025434845.1 Phenganax subtilis | reverse complement strand
TTGATAAATGTTGACTCAAAAGAACACACATTTGCGAGAAAACTTAACATTTGTCAAGAAAGCTGCACTACCAGGAGAGCACTGTGTGGAAAATTTTGGACCCTGTGGACAAATACAAAAAATATCACGTTTTCAGGGGTTTGTCCTCCGGGGGGGTTCAGTGAAGACTCTCTGAAATTTGTGTTCCTAGATCACCCAAGGCACGTATAATTTTAGTACTTGATAAAGAAAAAGCCTCTCATCTTGGAGGGGCTGAAACCAAATCCGAGGGGCTGAACTTGATTTTGAGCCCATTCTGGACCAAACATGATGCTCTTGGAAAGCATTCGCATGTAACAGGGGTTGCTACTCTATAATGGAGGAATACTTTGCATCCCCCTCAGTGACCACGCAGAACATGTGCATGACTGATGGTCAATTGACCAACAGCTGGATCGATCTCAGCAATGGCCCCTGAGACAATGAACCCTGGCCGAGGCGCACATGAGAACTTTTGGTGCTGACTTAAGCTCAACTCTAATTTGAAAAAAAAACATGATTTGTTTCAATTGGCGGACTTTGCATCAGAAGTTCACCTCCCCAACCCTGCCAACCCTCTCCAAACAGGCAGGCGGTCAGCGTTTCCTTTTCCGTGGTGCTATGTCCTCCAGGTGCTTCCGGCTTGTTGGCTTTTGCCCTTCAAGTCGATCTTCAAATTGAAAATAGGTCGACATCGATAGCTGGTCTATACCAAAACTTCGATCTAAGAGTGCTTTGGAGCAGGAAGTCTGATTGAAAGAATCTTCAACTTGAAACCTCCGTTTGGTGCAAACATTTATCAAGCATTGGTTTTTCATTTTGTAGCCTATCTCATGGAGAAAGCTGCATCGATGACTTCCGCAAGCCCAGCACCGCTGACTGGAGATGCAGCTGAGTCTACCTTGGCTAAGATGTGGGAGGAGAACCGACACATTCGGAACCGTTTGAGGCAAGAGGGTGCTTTAGTGATTTGGCCGAAGCCGGAACTCATTGGTCATCCAAACATGGCCGCCATTGCTTTGAACTCTTATCCTTTGCAAGTCTTGGCTAAATGGTGGTGTCCTCAACAAGGGTCTCCGAAGTCACCTTCAGTCCGAGCGTTGAAGCGTGAGGTGGGGTGCTGAAATTGTTTTAGAAAAGGGACCCTGGATATTGTTCAAAAGTTTGAACCCCAAAAAACAAATGCTATCCCGCTATCCTGACTTGTTGTTTTTTAAGGCTATACTACTACTGGTCAGAACTCCTGACAGGTTTCCGCACTCAGAGCACTTACTATGATGCCAAACACTGTGGGCTTGGTTCACGCAGATGCTTGGGCCCTGAAGAAGTTGTTCACATATGGCTGCAGAAAGTCTGGGTTTGACAAGGATGCCAATGGTTCACCTATCCGCAAAGTGCCTTGTGTGTGCATAAACAGGCTTTGACTTATCATTTGTTTTACTGGATGTTTGATTATGTGCAAGCATGCACGCATGCATGAGTCTTTACTGTAATTATTAATGCATCGTAATTCAAACATCCTGCGATATCATCAGGATGTTGGAGCCAACATCTTCTACGAGGAGCTGTTTCAATGGTGGAACGTGCGTCTCCGCCAGACTCCTTCATGTGATGTCATCGATATCCAGGATTCAGATGTGGAGGAGGACTTGAACGAATCCATGGTATCGATCAAAGTTGATCCTTACCTCTGCAGCCCTATCAAGACTCAGAGTCTTGCAGAGCCTGTGCAAACAGAGTCTACGGATGCAGTTTCTGAGTCGCAGATTGAAAATTCTCAGCTCGTGAAGGTGGAGAGTTCATGGGACCCTGCTGGGCTGTTGCCTGAGTTGGCCACTGTGACTATGACGCAGCAAGATGCTGCTTCTTTGACACAGCTCATGGAGGAACCCCCAAAGGAGAACCTCTTTGCTGAGCCGGTGCCACATCAGTCAATTGCTGTGAAGTCTGAGGAGAAGGCTGTGGAGGAGGGAACAGAGCAGGGTTCAGCTTTGAGAGTGGCGGGCGCGCAGCCTTCACAAGTGGCCCTCAAGCCCAAGTCCATGCCTGCAAAGGCCATCAAGGAATATTCCGACTTGACCAAGGGGGAAGTGGAAGAGAAAATCCAGATGCTAAAGATTCTCAAGCTGTTACTCTGGAATTTTTGAACTGTTTTTGTACTTTCTTTTTCCTTTTGCTTAGATGTCATGGGAAATCAGCATGATATGTGGACCATTTGAGGAAGCTTCTGGAGAGAAAGAAGAGCAGCGCAAATTTGGGAGCAGACGCTGATGAAACTCAAGCCTATGATGCCTCCCCTATTGCGAAATCTATTCTGAATTCCTCGGAGCCCATTGACTTGCTGGAGTCGGATGAGGAGGGTGATGGTGATGAGACCATCCGAAAGTGTTTGGCGGGTCAGTTGTCTGCTGCTGCCAGTGAGCAAGGTAGGGCTTTGGAAAGTGGTTGCATGTTGAAAGGTGAGATATATACTGCATACTGCGCAATCTCATAGACTCAGACTGCACGTTAACAATTGTTGGATCGATGAAAACGGTCAATCACTGTCAGGTGAGTTGGCATATCCTGGGGGTTTGGACTTGGAAGACAGTCAACTTCCTGAAGAATTTCCACCTGCACCGATGGATCCACCAGCCCTTGGTGGCAATGGTGCTAGCGCTGAGCAGCCCAAGGCTGAGGTCTCAAGAACCGCTTTGCCGCCTTCTGAGGAAGCTTGGTCTTTAAAAGATTCTGAGAAGCCTGATGCCTCAGAGGTCGTGAAGAGGGAGGAGGCCAAAATCGATCCCACAAAGAGCACGGGTGAAGTTCCTTTGGGCGAGGAGGGGAAGGAAGACGGCAAGGGTGAAGTTCCTTTGGGCGAGGAGGGGAAGCAAGACGGCAAGGGTGAAGTTCCTTTGGGCGAGGAGGGGAAGAAAGACGGCAAGGGTGAAGTTCCTTTCAGCAAGGAGGAAGAAGAAGATCAGAAAGTACCAGTTGTGACACGACGTGAGCAATGGATGGCAAAAGCAAAGCCTCAGCCTCAGGCCAGGGGGCGCGGTCGTGGGCGTGGCCGTGGCCGTGGCAAGACGAATGAAGTGAAGGAGGTCGAGACCATCCATGTAGATTCAGATCAAGATGACGATGGAGAAGAACTTGGAGAAGAACAGGAGCAAAAGAGTGATCCTGGGAAACCTGATGGACAGATTGCAGAAAGGCCACCTAAGCGACAGCGCGGGGCAGCGCCAAAGGCTAATAAGAAGCCTCGTCGTTCGAAGAAGCAACAGGAGGTGGAGGAAATTGTAGAAGTTGAGGAGGCTGACAAGGAGAATGAGGCCATGTCGGCAAAAGACTTAGTTGTTTGGGGTGTTCTCACGAAGGAAGGTGTTGTCCACATCAATGACTTGTACGGGTGGGACAAACAAGTGCAGGACCCAACTGGTGCTGCAAAGGGTGGTGAATCAGCAGCACCTCCGGCCAAGAAGATGCGTGCTGCTGCTCAAGCCCCACCTGTGGAAGCAACTGGGTCTGCGGAGAAGCCGGAGAAGCTGAAGAGCTTTGCCAGGCGACCATGCCCTTTGAAGAGTCCAGCCAAGGATCGTTGGATGGCCATTCGTGACACTTTCGATGAGGAGCTCATGGTGTGGCTCATCTATTATGGTTTCACCAACGTTAGCCAATGGGAGGCTGGTGTTGGGGACTTGGGATGACTTGGCCGGCGGCGGAAAGTTGAAGTTGCTAAATTGTTTTTGACATTGTTGCACTGGTTGTGCATGGTTGAATCTTTAAAGGTCTGAAGCATCGTCAAAGTTTTGAAGACCTGCCTGCAGGCAGAGTGGTGGGATTCTTGCCAGGCGGCATTCAAGGCGCAGGGGAACTCCAACAAGGATTTGGCTGGTTACATGGACTTCTTGAAGGAGCATGCCGCCGCTTTTAGGGAGGCAACGTGCCTTGACATGGACCTTGCTGAAGTGTGAGCCGCAGCTTTATGGCTGGTCGTGCCTTTTGCTAGGGTTGCACGGCTGGTTAGGGGGGCGGAAGCGACAGCGCTTTCAATTCTAATTATTGCATTTAGTGTGTTATTGAGCGCATGGTTTGATGGAATACCATTGAACTGGAAATTCGTTGGAACAATTCGTGACCTTGGTCTGAAAAAATCAAGCCATGGAAGAATCACGAAGAAGTTGCGATTGAAAGTAAAAAGAAAAGAGAGTTGAAAGGTAGACATTCAAACCGGCTTCAAGATCTCATCACACGCTACGCATGATCATCCAATGCATGAGTCCGCACTGTGCGCTTGTCTGCGTGTGCGTTTGGGGGTGCATGCGTGCATGTGCACACTCACACTGTGGGCCATTTGGTCTTTCCTCCCTGCAGCGTGCCAGGTTCAGTGGACTCTCCGATGTACGGTTTACGGAGAGGCTGCATCAATCTTGCCAAATATCATCAAGGCCCAGTGGCCCGAGGAAGTACCGCTGGCTGAGTTTAAGATGTCCAGCTGTGCGCATGCCCAGTGCTTTTGTTGGTGAACTTCAGTGGACCATTAGCTGCCTCGTGTTTACTAAGTTTTTGTGTGTGTCTCAAGTCCAGGGTCAAGGATCATAGAACCCTCGTTTCACGTTTGGTACACCATGTCACTTGGTGAATGCATTCATGTTTAGTTGCCTTCAAGCAAAGCAAAGCAATACTTTTTACATCTATTTACTTTCCAAACCCTCGCTGCAATGACGCCATCACAATTCGATCTCTTAATCCGAAGACTGATTGCAGTCAAGACCCCAAAAGAATCTTGGTTACACTTTATCACAGCACATGTTCTTTGAAAAGGATTTGGAAAGGTGAGTTCACCATTCAAAGCCCAGGTGGTCATTCTCCTCATCCTCCTCATCTCGTGGCTGGATGTTGAGAAACATGAACGTGAATTTCAGGTAGTGGAATTCTACGCTGGGGTGGGGAGGGTGGCGTCCCTTGCGAAATGGGTTGGCTACAAAACAGCGGCCATTGATGTTCTATACGGTGAAAACCGTGCTAAACCTGGAGGGCGGAAGCCCATGGACATCAATGGCAGTGCAGGCTTTGTGTCCCTTGACCTTTCATGTTTTTTCCAAGGGGGGTTTTATGAACATGTTCAACCCACAACTGGTGTTCATTATCTTTTAATTCACAAACCATTATCGAAACGTCCTGTGAACATGCGCCTGACTTAGGCTATGTGTACTCCTCCTATTGAATGGAGAATGGGAAGCCATGGTGTGTACCTTTGCCATTGTGTGTTCATCCTGGGTACCGGTGAACCGCCATAGCACACACCGATCCTTGCTGACTCCTTTGGGGAACGAGAACTTCACAGGTGTTCGACGTGCCAACAAGATGACATCCAGCAGAACCCCTGTGGATGGAACATTGCACTCACTCAAGCAATATACTTTAGGATCGATATATCGTATACTATACCCATTAATCCATATATTCCCTGAATTCTTGCTCTTGCAGGACCGTGATCTTGATCCTGATCGTTGTGCTTTCCGGAGGCACGTATCTCATGGAGAATCCGGCGCTATCTTTGATAGCCCTGCATCCAAGATACATTTGGGTGGTGGACCGTCTTGCGGAGTTTGGGATCTTGGTTCCTTAGATCTGATTAGCAAGCGTACACTTCCGTAGCATGCACGTTATGAATCTCAGTGCTTCAGTCTAGCGAGTGTGAAATTTGTTGATGGTGCTACTAAGACCCACAAAGTTAGCTTCTGGATGCGGAAGTATCTTTCAATGTCATGGAAGAGAACATGGGTTTGGGGCAACACGAGACGCATTGCTGGCTTGGATCTGGGACCTATGACAGACCAAGAGAGGGAGGACTCTGAGCCAACCACGACCACATATATAGATGCTGCTGGCAAGAAAAGGTTTAAGGGAAATCCAAATTTGAAGCGTTCTCAGTATCTCGACTAAATGTAGTGACTCATGAATGCCAAAGCAACGTGCATGTGCGCTAACGATCCCAATCCTTTCTTGGTTGACCTGAAAAACTCTGGCAATACACCTTTCGTTTTGCATCCACCCTTGTATCAATGGTACCCAAGCTTCGTGAAGACAGCATTGGTCGCAAGATGCCTGTCGAGGCAGTGTGTATGGGCACTTAAACGGTAGATCTCAGAACTTGCTCATTGACTTTAATTGACCAAAAGAAATGAAACACGTCAGGGGCTCTCCTACCATGTTGATTGCGTTTCTTTTGGCATCCAGCCATTTCCAGGTGGCTGAAGGCTCATTGGTCGAGCTGTTTAACCGGCTACCATGGGATGAGGAGGGTGCTGCGTGGGAGTTAGAAGCTGATCTGAAGGAACTCATCATATATGTTCGAGGGAGCAAGAAGCTTCGAATCCCTTCCGAGTGGCGTTGTGCCATTCCTACAGCCATTTAGTAGCTATTTTCAAACAGTGCGGCCTTTGCACCTTAATAATCATGAAAATCTCACATGCTGTTGAGTCGAGCGAGTGTTGCACTGTGACTTCAAATATCCTAATTCAAATGGCGAGCGATGCTATAATTAGGATGGATTTGCTTTTGTGGCACTGTGCCTGCAAATTCGTTCACGATCTCAGATGCCTGCTGGACGGACTCACCTCGAGCGGGAACAAACGTGGCTGGTCATGTCATGAGAGTTCATGTCATGAGAGTTAAAACAGCCTTTTCATGAATTCCGGAATCAACTCACAAAGCACCTTATGTCATTCATGAATTCATTCATGGCTTTGTCAACTCTAGGGCGAGGAATTTGCGGAATTCATGAATTTGTTCTATAAAAAGAAATCAGGAATAGATGTGTTAGTCGTCTGAATTCATGAAAATCCTTCTAAAAAATTGAACTCACTACTCCAGACTGTTTTCATGAATTTGCTATGAATTCATGAAAACCTGAAAACCGAGGGGCGGATTTGGCCGGTCAAGGGGCGGAATTCGGCGGTCAAGGGGCGGAAATGGCCGGTCAGGTTTTTCAGGGTTCTGAATTCATGAAAAGTCTTGTTTATGAGATATTCATGAGTTATGGGCCATTAACACATTTCATGAAAACCAACTCATGAGTCTAGTGAACATATCTGCAGAGCCATTTGCAGGATATTAGCCATGAACAATCTTCCTAGCCGGGCGTTCTCTTCAGGGACCTTGGACCAAGGTCTCATGGCGGTCAAACAAGAGGAGGGTCCGTGTCCGGAAGACTTGTCTAGGGAAGACGCCTTGGCAGAACTTGCTCACTTGCAGGAGCATTGGGTGGGTAGGGGGGCTGGTGGGATTGCAGCGTTCTTCATGGTTCTTCATGTCTTGTTACTGTTAAACTGCCCTTGGCCACTTACTGCTCCAGGAGCTCAAAGACAAGATGGAATCATCCACTGAGGTATCGAAGCCAATCCCGACCCCTTTGCGTAGCCTCCTCTTGCAACTGGGTGATGATGGTTATGCAGGCCCAGAAGATGACACAGTTCCTGCTGATTTGGTATCTCAACAAAACCTCGGAACTTTGAATTAAGATGAACTTCAACATACACTAGTACTCTTAAAGCGTCCCAACTCCCAGGAACATGAAGTTGCCCGTGCTCCCGAACCTGTGTCCAGCGACGCAGCTTCAGCATCGGCTTCAGTCTCCTGCGAAGTGAGTGCAGGGATGGTTCATGAATGCGAGAGTGAAACTTCGATTTAATTCTGAACATCGGAAGCTGAGTCTAAACGGCTCAACTGTTCTATATAGGTTTAATAACACTAGCTCAGGATGGGGAGATCGCTACTTTCCTTCAGAGTACTTTGGTCGATTCCTATGATGGTGATGATCCATTTCTTCAGCATCTTGATACCCTTTTCCCAGTGGATGATGGGTATGGCATGTATGATCAGGCTCCTGTATAATTAGGGCTGTTGGTGCAGTATCGCAGTTTGCACTTAGAAACAAAGACTTTCAACACGCAGGTGGATCACGATGAACTACCTGAGGGTGCACCGTCTACAATGAACGAGGCTGTTGACTGTTATTCAGTCCACGCAATTGAATTCTTGTTGGTTGGTTGTTCAACACAGGCACCATGGATGGGACCTCTTTGTAGTATACGCTGGTCCAGGAAGTGGCTGGTGCGGAGGATGAACTGCCAGACAGTGCTGCTCGTCAGGAATTTCTGCTGTCGTTTGTGAACAAAACGCCCGCTTGATCCCCCTGGTTTGGTGGCAACTCCACAGTGGTTCATCTTCAGGAGGGTCAGGGTCCACGTAATGAGAATCGCCTGCAATATGTTCTTTTAGACAAAAGACATGGTTTCACTACAACATGATTCACAAGAAGGTGCCCCCAAAACTTGGTGGACATTTGTTAGCTCATAGTGCATGAACTCATTTAGCTTGCCAATCAAAACTAGCATCCCGACGCCAAACACGCACACACACACACTACAGAAAGCACTTAACATGCATTTCCTCTCCACTCAGGCTGGTGGGCCCATCGACCAGAACTCCATCAAGCGTCTCCGTCGGATCTTGAAGCCACGTAGCGACGGTTCTCTCTTAGTTCCCAAAGAGATCCTTGAGAAATGGACTGATAACACCAACGGCGGGCGAGAAGCCGTTTTGAAGCTTTGGGAACGCTCTGATGGAAACAAGGACCCAACATATTTGTTTCTTTTAGTAGCGCACTGCAGAATAGTAGAATACACACGTGCAAGATCATCCCCGTGCATGCTCTCCTCATGACATTGGCCAGGAGCAATTTTTGAAAACCTGCAAGAAGAAGGTTGAATCTCTTCATCAACAAGACTTATGGGTGGATGGGCAGTTCATGTCAGAGCAAGATATGATAGACGAGAAATTTCCACCGTTCCCTGCAAACATTTGGAAACATTGTGAGCAAAAGTGTTGCAACATCTCATAACATCTCGTTCATTTTTTCTGATACTGTGTACGCAACAAAATCTAATAGGTTTAAACCAAAATCCAAGGTCAAGAATCAAGGCCATCAAGGAAGACTGTGCCAGAAACAAAGGATGGATCCGGTAGCTTTGAAGCATTTTGCTGGTTTCTATCCAGCCTCTTTGGATCACACCGTGAGCTTCGTCTTTTTGCTGTCATCTTTCGTGGCCTGAGGCGTGACAAGTATGAAAAACACATCGAGCTCTATTGGACCGAGGGCCAAATCACCGGACGCCGGTTGAAGCTTGGATGTGGGGTAGTCATGTGCGCGTATCATATGAATAAACTCATTACAATTTGATACAATATGTCTCTCCCTCTTGCGGATGCCCCAAACCTCTTTGAAACAACGGTGTTCAGAACCTTTTGGGGCATTCCAGTTCCCGGTCTCACCTACTACATTCTCCTACGATGCCATGAACCCCGCTTAGGAAACGCAAGCAAGAAGTGTTGATGGAGGAGGAGTCCATGGATGAGGAAACATATCAGGACCTGAAGAATAAGGAATCTCAAATGTCACACTCCTTCAGCATGGACGCGTTTGATAAAGGTGGGGTAATTATTTGAAGTAGCTGACACCGATACACTATACTATATTGTAAACTGCATTTGCAAATGTACCCTTGTGATCCCTGCTAGATGTGCCGGAAATCGTCGATGCTGATGGGCACAATGACCAGAACAAAGTCCTTAAGACTATCACGTGGCCCAATATGGATGATGACGGTCTTCCCAGCGCATATATCACTAAGGTGATGGTATGCATCTCGAAATGGGTGGTGAAAATGACTGGGTTGATTGAGTCGATAGAGGGCATAGAAGACCCTGCTGCAAACATCTCACAGTTCCTTTGGTGCAATCTCACGCTTATATACATTCAACTTTGTACTGTTTGGATGTTTGCTTTCTTTATATAAGAATTCTAAGCATAGCTGTATTCTTGCTCAGGCTGGCTGAAAAAGCCAAATTACTTGGTGATGCTTTGTCTTCAAACTTGGAGTCTGCCAATGCGGTGAGCACGGAGGGAATCGTTGATGGATTCAAACGAGAGTATCTTGGATAAACCATTGCCCACCATTTCATACAATTCACTTTGGCAACATGATGATCCTGCCGTCAGGCACCAAGACAAGCTCAAACAGCTGTACCGGGAGGCCCGGCAGAAGTGCCTTGTCATGCGTTGGATTCCATGTCCTCGCGGTGGGTTCCATGGTTCATGGAACCATGGGCACATTGCCAACTAAGTGATTTCTCACTGCAGCATACTACCGTAGCAGCATTCTCAATCCAATTACCGCGCCGATCCGACTCGGCTTCTGTCAAGGCAGCGCCAATGATGAACGGGCCATTAAAACCAACTGCCAAAGGTAGCAATTTTACTACTCTCCCTGTCCTTCGCGCAAAGCATAGGATCATCGACGTGCCTGCAAAGGCATGGGGTCTGTTGGCAAATGGGTGAATCTAAAGATCATGTGATGCTGAAACGACTATGGGTGATGTTTGGGGGGGCCCCCCACTTAAGACATTCAATTGTGTGGCTTCCCAAACTTACTGCATAACATATTGTTGCATGTTGGGATGCCTGCAATCGTTTGCACTGAGAACAAACAAACGAGAATCAATGTTGGTACAGCACATGAACCACTTCAGCATTGACAGTGTCTTTCACTAGTTAAAACTATAGTAGTGATATTGTTAGAGGTGTTGTTTTTATATTTCCCTCGTCCTGCGAAGACTTGCCAAAGTGAAGGGGGCCTTTCATGGTCTTGGAAAGATCCTCTCAAACCTCGAGCTAGCCAAACCTATTCAAGCATAGGGTTACGACTCTCGACTGGCCTGCCTTGTCCTTGTTGGCCCAAGGTGCAGCGAGGCGATGAACCTTTCGACCCGTGCACAGTGCTGCCCCTATTCTCAGGGTTTCTACAAACTGTCAAGGTCAAGGCTGTAATATGCTCAAGGAAGGAATTGGATCAGTTTGGGATTGCAATGATGTTGAGGCCTTACCTAGCCCACATCAAGTCGAAACAGAAGAAGGAAGAACGTGAGCGTGAGAAAAAGGAACATGGTAGTGGCACTCCTGCACCCAAAAGAAGGGTGGTCAAGGCTGAACCTGCAAGTGGCAGGGGAAAGAAGTAGTTGTTTCTTCTTGTGCATTGGATGCTTTGCTACTTTTTGTGGTAGAATCAAATAACTCCAAGACTTCTGTGCACCATACGTGCTTCGGTGTGGTGTGGCTTCCATGCATACCATCCTTGCAGGGGGTACTGCAAGGTTACATCTTGGTCGCTGGGTGCTGGAACACCCGCGCAGACTCTAGCTTAGTCCAAACTGAAATTAATCTCAGCCGCTGTGTTAGAATACTTTCAGAGCGCTGTTGGAGAGAAAATATAGATCCTGCTTTGGCTAAGATGCATTTCATGGTGAGATGGTGACCTGGTCAGAATGCCATACTCATGCCAGGTGGGGATCCTGAAACACCTGGCCCTTTGCTGACACATGTGGTGGAGACCATTGCGGATGGGGTTTCTTTGTCTGCACCAGCCACCCCTGGACACCTAGACACAGCTGAATGTGTTGCTTGAATTGTTGGAAATCCCAAATTGTTTTGATCACCAATGAATCAGAACTAGTCCTACCTTTCTGAGCCCCTCCTCCAAACTCACACTTCCCTGATCAAGGCTCCAGCATGCTCACTTGCTAAGCACCAAGCTGCCTTGCGGAAGGAAGAGGAAGAAAAGAACGAGGTGTCCCGCTTGTCTGTTGGAGCTGGAAGTTCATCCGGCAACTTGAAACACGCTGCAAGACAATTTAGGAGACTTGTCCATCGATTTGGGTTCGATTTGAACCTCGACTTTGCATACAGTACTATATCTTTTTTGAGCCAGTGAGCTTTATCACCTTTGGGTATCTCAGTGGTTGTTTATCCCAAAGACTTGATGAAACAGTTGCGTGCACATGGTAACCAAGGAAGGTGCCAACTTCAGTGCACCAGTTTGAGGAGGGCGTGCATGTGACTTGCATGCCATACCTAAAGCCATCATCGATTCTTCAGTGCTTGCTGGCGAATGACCCTTATCTTTTGTTGGGTGGCTTAGATCCAGGGCAGGATGCAACAGAAATGTTGCGTACCTTTTGGGCAAATTACAAGCACGTGCATCCTGAACATGAAGTCTTTGAGATGAACGTGCCGCTGGAAGACACAATTCCAGTCATCCTGCATGGGGATGCTGGAAGATCCTTAAAGAAGCAAAAGCTTGAAATAGTTTCTCTCTTACCAGTCTTGGGCCTTGATACCGACGAAAACACAATGACTTGCACATGTCCAGAACAGGTGCAATATCGTGGCAAGCGAAAACGTGACCCGCTGGCTGCAAGGCTGAACAGCCGCAACAGCTCCTTTCTCACCCACTTTTTGCTGTTTGCTTTCGTGCCTTCAAGGCACAAAGAAACACCTGGACTTTTGATGTCAATGTTGTCAGCAGTGTCTACAGACCTTGGTGAGGTTTGCCGGCAAGGCATACTAGTGGGCGGAAAGAGGTGGTTTGTTGCTTGCGTCGGCATGCGAGCCGATGCTGAATGGCAAACCCTTGTGGGTGTGCTGGAAAGGTCCTACAGGAATGTGGGCCACAAGAACTTCTTGGCGTGTTGTCACCTTTGTGAAGCAGGAGTTGTTGGGGTTCCTTTTGAAGACAGCCGGAGTGGAGCAGTGTGGAAACAAACAATTGGCCGCAGCTGCCCGTGGTCAAGTCCTCCCCCATTCAGCCCAATCCCGTTTCGGAATTGTCAAGTGATCCACTGCACGTGTTCCGTCTGGGCATAGCAAGAAATTTTATTGGATCCACCGTTGTGCTTTTAGCTATAGATGGATTCTGGGACTATCCGGGGGTATCGAAGGCTTTTCCTCAAAGGATGATTCGTGCATGGGGCGCTTTCCAACTTTGGTGCGCAGCTTCCAAGAAGTTTCCTGCTTCAGTGCGGTCTTTTTCCATGCAGAAATTACACATGGTCAATATGTCTTCGTTTCCCTTTCTGGGGTGCAAGGGATCGGACACCATTATCTTTTTGAAGTGGTTGCAATTTTGTGGCCGACTGCGGATGGTGGATGGTGAGCATGTTCCAAGCTACCTTGACTGGGTGATACAGGCTTGCACAAGTGGTCTGGCTTTTCAGGCCATACATCACCATGGGCTGTGGCTTCCGTTTTCTTGCCGGACAAATTTGGCCAACCATGTCAAGATTTTCTTGCATTGCTACAGCAAGCTTGCCAATCACTGCCTAGGTCGAAATTTGCAGTTGTACAGCCTTGTCCCAAAGTATCATGGATACGACCACATCAAACACAACATGGAGGTGGTGGTGAGGGAACATCTGGGGGTAAACCCTGGTCTCTGGGACTGCTCCATGTCGGAAGACTTCATAGGCCGCATAAGCCGCCAGTCTCGGCGGGTTTCCATCGTCAACTACGCTGACAATGTCCTCTTGACTTACAAGATCAAGACCAAGCTTACCATCCAAAACTTTAGGAAGTGCCGTCGTTGATAAAACAAAAAAGGTTGCCGACACACCGGGCGGACGGGCCTCGATCAAGTTGAACACATCACCATGGCCAAGAGCACACAGTAAAGTGCAAACCTTCTGTTCCATGCATTTGTATTCTTGGTTCCTGTTTGAGCTATGTAACCTCAATTGGCGGTTTGAGGGAGCTTGAGAAGTAGTGAGGGGCTGAATTTGTTTACCAGGGGCTGTTCTTGTTTTGAGGTCCTCAAATTTTAGTACTTGAGCCCAGGGGCTGAAATTCTGCACAGGCGGGTGTTGCAGGTTTACATGAGAGTTAACCTCAAAACTCGAAACCTTATGAAATGTAGTGAAGCTTCGTCTGAGCAGAGGATTTCGTCTGAGCCCGAGACAGGTCCAATATCAATTGGCGACTCGCCAAGTTGCCTGCAGCCAGCCAAGGGCGGACACGGCAGCAGGGGTGACAAGACGCCCAGACATCATTCCAAATCAATACAAATCCATTCAGAAGCCAACCCAAATCCATCCAGAATTACGCTAAGCTCGGTCCCTTGTTCAAGTGGTCTGAAGCATCATGCCGATAGTGTATTCCTGAATATAATGTACAAATATATTGCTAACTTGCACGGGGGCTTCTCGTGTATAGTTGGGGTCAGCTACAGTGGGACTTGCCTAGGCAGAACAACAAACAGGTCTAGTTTGGCAATGTTGGATTGCGCGGCTGCCATTTTTGCGTGTTGCGTCTTGGCGTGCTAGGGTGCGCCGCTTGTGCGGCGGTTTGTAGAATTTGTGGTTGTTATGGCTGTTGTTTGGCTTCACTGTGGCCGCTTGTGGCCTGCGTTCGGGTTCGGGCTTCATCCCTATATATATGTTTAAAGTGTACTTTCATTGATTCATTGTATACATGCATACAAGCAGGTTTTTTTCTGCGACGGTCGAGGGTCGAGAGTCGAGAACTGGTGCAAGTCAGTTCCCTTTTTTTGTGTCCGGCATCTGGGAAACACTGCGACGATATGACTGTCACTGTAAAATGTCTTTCAGTTCAAGTTCCTCAGGGTAGGGTTTAGAATTGTTTAGATTGTTGCAGCCGCTGAGAATTAGCTTTTGCATCGGTAAGTAGACGTGGCTTTCATGTTCACAGCTGACACGTGTGTGGCCATGTTCGGTGGGACGTTCTTTATTTGTGATTTTTTCAACTAGGAAGGGACAACCTGATGCAGGGGGCTGCCAAGATGCTGGCAATCCGCGCAGCTCAGACAAGCAGCTACTAAGATGTAGCACCCGGGGTAACATATATATATATACAGATGTCATTTATATATTCAAGCAGCTCAGGCAACCATAATATATATATATATGCCAAGTTCTTTATTCTATTCATTTCCAGGGTAGAGAAACCAGAGCTTGCCTATTCATGTTCCTGTTCTACTTGTATTTTGCACTAGCTTAGACTAGCTATGGCGATTCTGTTGTGGTTAGCTTCCATGCAGACCCTACGCTATGGCGGCAGGAAGATTCACATGTCCAAAGAAGCGTTTTTGGAAGAAGACATTGAAGGTGACACCGATAGAGATGGGATTGATTCCACGCCAAGAATTTTCGGAGTGGTTGTGCTGGATGACGTCCAGGTTTACCATGATATGTTGCAGATTTCTCAGTGCGAAAAGCGAATGGTGCGGTTTTGGGAGGAAATCAGTGGCAAGAAGATGCATGGCAACTCCTACATCTTCAAAGTCATTTCTGTTTTTCCTTTGCGAACAACTGCCCTGTTGCAACACTTGAGTGCTAGCTGTTGCCGCTCGTTGATGGCCCGGCTGGATGCTGACCAAGGCCCCAGTCTGCGCTGCCAATTACAAGATGAAAGGAACGGGGTTGATTGCTTGGCAGGGAAACCCACGCCCCACGCAGTCTTGAGACTTCCTTTGCCTTTTGTTTCGAAAATTATGACTGGGCAATGGTCGTCAATTCTTCTGCCCCACTTTCCAAACACAGAACATGGTGGATCTGCAGTTCTCTCCATCAATTGGCGACTCTGTGGGATGTCCCGTGATGAAATCCCACAACTCCACCATCATTTTTTGCAAGACGCAGGAGGCAAAGATATGTCTCTGAGCGTTGAAGTTCTGGACAGTGCGATTGACTACCTCAAAGCTTTTGCTGCCGGACTGGATACGCCGCCTGAGCCTGAGCCAGCTGCAGATGATGGAATGGACGACGAACTCTTGTTCCAATCGCAGGAGTTTCAGTCTGTAAGGCATTGCGTGATTGTTTTGCAGCGAGTGTTGGAGGGTCTGGATGCAAGCGCCTTTGTAAGAGCTGCGCGGGACATGACTGGGAAGGGGAGTGGTCTGTGGAGCGCTACCCGGAGACCATATCAAGTGGCGTTTTTGGTGAAAGCGGTTTGTATGGCTTCATTGCTCCGTAGTGCCTCTACAATGCATGAAGTGCTGCAATCTACAGCCAAAATGCTCCTGCCAGAAGTGATGCACAATGCGTTCAAAACGTTCTTGGACACTTGCCAGAACCACATCCCACATGCAAGCACCATCTCCAGGTGGAAAATGATATTGGACGGCAGCTTTATGCTGTACCAGCGACGAATGAACGCTGGGGCCTCTGAAGCGGAAAGCCCAAGTGGCTTTGTTCGGTTTGTCATGGCCGACGCGTCTACTCAGCACAGCTGAGAATTTGAGCACATCATGATGGCCAGTATCAAGAAGCAGGACTTGAAGGAACTTTTCTTTCAAAGGGCGCATCTTCTGGATTTATGGTTCCTCAGCTGTGTTGCCTCCAATGTAGATTTTACTATGTGTATACTTGTATACCTATGGGTGAACACGCTTTGTGTACATAGAGACCTCTCGTCCATCAGCTCTGTGAGAAGCGGTGTTCGTTAGATTTGGCGTTTGCGTGCGTGTGTGTGTGTGTGGGTAAAGCTAACTTATGTGTGTGGTCGGGTTTGAATCCTTTTACCTCCTTGAGTCCTTGACTCTTGACAGGTTTGCTGTGGAAGATGAAGGAACTGACGAGCTGGCTTTGCGAGATGAGCTGGCGATCATTGCGGAGATGCAGTCGCGCATTGTGGTCCATCATCTTCCTATCATGGCTTTGTCTTCTGGCCGGACTAGTTTGCAGGACAAGTTTTGTTGTTTGATGTTTGCATTCATGCTGGAGGCTGGCGAAACAGCCAGCAGTTTGGCGTCATTTGTGCATGAGATTGTGGCAGGGACATTCGATCTGGGTGTTGAATTCTCTTTGGGGCGTATCAAGCCAACTGCATTCTCTGTTTTGTTTCCTTGGTACCATCCGCCTGGAAGCGGTGGTGAAAGTGGAGTCCAAGATGTTGTTGATGACTTTGAGTTGCCGGAGTTTCAGTTGGCCTCTGACTTGGCAGAAGAGAACCTTTCCCTCCAGGACATGCGGTCAATTCCAGGGCCACTTCACATTTTGCACAATGCCACAAACAGTTTGTTGGACAACTTGCCGTATTTGAATGGCGCCGTTGAAAAGCTACAAGTTGTGTGCCGGTTTCTGTCCAACCCTGACAAGAAGCAACGTTTGCTTGCCAGCTGCTTTGATCGGCCTCTAGCCAGAGCATTCCACACTGAGATCAAGCGCTTCGATGCGAAGGTTCACACAGGCCGTTGGGGCACAGTTGCTTTTGCCATTCCAGAATTGCTAGCCTTGCGGATTCCTTTGCAAAAGTTTTGGAATTTTGACGCGTTCAAAAAGCAGGGGCTTTCTCTTGCAAGCAATAGTGCTGCAGACGATGCAAGTTTGAAGATTGAAGTGGTCAATGACTGCATTGACTCCACAGAGTTTTGGGCGCAGCTGATGACGTTGGAGAGCCTGTTCTATGTGGTGCGGGAGCTTCTCATATGGGTTGAGTCTTGCCCTTGTCACCACAACAGAGTTCCACCTGATGGTTACAAAATCAAATGGGACAGCTGCCCTTTGAGAGGCAGACGGCTTCCAGAAATTGCTTGCGGAGCTTTCTTCGAAGAGCTGAATAGATTGTGCTTGATCAGTTCAGCGGATTTGTTTCTGAAACTTCCTGAGCAACTGTCAGAAGAGAGCCGGACGCAATGCGTTCTCGATTTTGAGCATGGCCGTGGGCATTTGACGTTTCAGCTGACGCTCAAGATGTCATGTTTTTTGGAGCCTCCGCTTCTTCTTTTTGGTTTGAGCCAGCGCAACCCTTCAAATCCAAAAGAGCAGAAAGATGTCCTTCACAAATGCTTGAAATCGGAGTGCCAGCATCCCCAGATTGTTAAGCTGCAGGAGCCCGGTCCTCTCCGTCAAGAAGCAGAACTTTTTTTGGCTGGGGAGGAGCTTGCCTTATTGGAAGATCTAACTGAGTTTATCGCCCAATTCTGCTTTGCTTGGGGCACTGAGCGTCGAGTGGAAGGTGGCCACGCCAAGGTTCACATCACAACCGGAAATCGAAGAAACAGGCATGAAGCTACCGATTCCCTGGCCTTGCGGTTGTCTGAAATCAAGAGGGTTTTGTCAGGAGATGATGTGGCTTCATTCTTGGACTGTGTGCAAGTGGCCAGAACTCCCAGGAACTTGTTGACTCAACTTGGGCTTGCAAGACACCCGTCATGCAGGTTTGCAAAGAGTCCATGGGACCCAATTTTCAGAAAGACTTTGTACCACGCAGACCCTTTTGCATTGTATGGGGATAGCTTGCCACCGTTGACAAGCGCTCCACAAAGTGTTGTTCGCTCTGCAGCCAAGCTAGCTTTGCCAGCGCCTGAGCCACCAGGCGGCAAAGACCTTGCTCCAGAAGTGTCAGATATGCTGCGCTCAGCTGCTATGCGCTACTTGCGCTCTCAGTTGGAGCAGCTGTGCAAAGACAAAGACCAGAGGTGCATATTTTCTTGCGACTTGCCCAGTGCCGCTTTGAGACTTCTGCCGCATTTCCTCGCCCCATCGCAGGCCATTGCAAACCTAGGCGATGGAAGAAACGAATCTTGCACAGACCTTGTGCCTGTGGCCACCGTGGCTGACCTCATTGTGGCTGAAGTTTCTTCGAGCAGCAAGGTCTTTTTTCAAGTAGTGTCATTGCGCCCTTCAAGAGCACATTTGGCTGCCTCAGCAGAGTTTACTGCAGATGACATCGGTGTTATGCTTTTGAAGTGTGAGCCTGAAGGCACTGATTCTTATCGTGTTCAAACCACTGGTTTCCGATTGCTGTCGCCTGTGGTTGGGACTTGTGGTTTGCAAGCGCAGCCTCTTGTTCTATCGCTCTCTTCCTTGAACCTGGGTCAGCTTTGCTCTTGCGCGGTGTGGGAGCGGCCTACATCGCTTGATGCTGGCACGGGCTCTGAGTCAACATCCTTTGTGGCGACAAACTCAAAACCTGTCCTGCCTGTGCGAGGAGATGTGCCACGTGAAGAAGCTTTTGTTTTTGAATTGCTGGAGCGATTGCACGAGTCTGGTTGGGCTGGCGCGGTTGCTCGAGGGTTGGAGCAAAGGACAGACCAACAATGTTTCCACAAACCATGAAACTCGATAACGTGTTTCTCCAATTTTGTTTGAATGTTGGGGTCCCACCTGATTAACTGTCACCAGGCTGCAGCGCTTGAGGGGAAACATTTTTCAGGAAACCCACTCAATCAATGGATACTTTACAATTCAAGTTTGTTTGGCGCCAGTTTTGTTTGGTGAACCTCAAAGAATGTTAGTTGCCCTGCTTTTGTATATAAACTAAATTCATATCATGGACCCTTTTCACCACCAGAGAGGGGTGTCCAGCTCATTCAGTTCAGGTTTGCCGGTTCTCCAGTAACCACCAGTTGCTTGTGTCCTCTTTTGGCTTCCTGGCAGGAAGTTTGCCCAAGCAAACCCTTACATGATCGACGCTCCAAAGGTCTATTGGGTTTCATTAGCAGAGGCTGATGAGCCTCACACAGCTCGCTTGGGGGCATATCTTTGGGCATTACTGAAAGCAGGTGACCATCAGTCTTCTGTTCCACATTTTGCTGATCTTCAAGTATATTTGCGAATCCTCGGGGATGAAGCTGCCTTGCGGAAGTTGGAGGACCAACAAAGGAAAAGGCAAACAAAACGCCAGAAACATGTTGTTGCACTTGCAGACATGGATGACTGGGAGGTTCCTGTTCCTGAAAGGAAAAAGAGGAAAACGCAACCCAAGAGGAGAGTGAAACCAGCTTCTGAGCCGATTTGTGACAAACCTTCTTTTGCAGAAACAGCAGACGCAGAACCATTGGCCGATGCTGCCAGCCACCAAGTAGAAACAGAAGCAGTGGACGCGCCTGAACCCCATCACTTTGATGCAGAGTCAGAGGAGTCATGTGGTAGCTCCGAGTCTGAAGATTTACTCAATCTTCTTGAGTGGGCAAATAGACTTGAAGCCAACACAAGCGAAGCGCAACAAGAAACTGACACCAAACAAAGCTCTGCGAAAAGCAACAGCGAAAGCTCGAGCAGTTCAAACAGCAGCAGCAGCAGCAGCAGCAGCAGTGGCAGCGACCAAGAAAACCAAATCAAAGCAATGGAGGCGCCAGAGTCTACTGGCGCAGCCAAAGCAAAACCAAAATCCAAAGCGAAAGCAAAAGTGAAGCAACGCCAATCAGCGCAAACTAAGCCAGCGCCCAGCCCTGTTGCTATCACGCGCGCGACTTCACCAACCGCATCGAGTATGGCATGCACCATTTGACACCCCATTTCAAACGCGACAGAACCATTCAGTCCTATCAAATGAGCTGCCACCTGCCTCAGCACAATGTCGGTGACCAGAGGTGCTCTAGAGAGCTTACTGTGACTGTCACGGGATCAGAAGAGAGCACCAGACGCATTCTTAAAGCTTGGGTGTTGCTTGGGCATGGCTTGCCAACGCGGGAGCAACACATGGATGCTGGAAGCCGCCAACAACTTCTCACTTCTTTGAAAGATGGGACTTTGCTGTCAGAGAGTGAGTTAGACAAGATCTCAGCTGCTTCAGAGAAGTCTGCCGTGGTTGCCCCACTGCAGCCCAAACCTTCTGGAGACAGTCCTCCGCCAACCAATGCCAAAACTTTACTCGGAAAGCGTGATGGGTGTGTTCCAGAGGACGCCCATAACCGCATGTTGGATTTGGCAGCTCGCGGTGCAATTCCGATTACAACATTGAGCCAGCGCCAAAGAAACCGTTTGACAAGTGGCGCAGAATATGGTGTCCCACCAGAGCTCAAAGAAGCTTTGACTTACGGTTACCTGCACCCAAACCTTGCACCACCTCAAGGGTTCCGGTGGGGGTACCAGGGTGGAAAGTGGATGCTGCGAATCCATGGTGGCTAAGCGTGCTTGAGTAACTGGGGAAACCCTATTGCACCTTCCCAACGGCGTACTCACTTTAATCCTTCTATCCTTCAAATTGCGGTTGTATGTTATGTAAATGTAAACCTTGAAGAGCTTACTCAAGCATAGGAGCTGTCAACATGCCGCCTGTGTGGTCCAACGGTCCAACTACAAGCAAAACTGCTCTCGGAAAACAAAGGCTGTGCTCATGGAGCTTTGCAATGTCGCCAATTCACCCTTTCAGTTTCAATTTTCTAAGCCGAGCAAACGCAAGACTGAAACGTGTTCATTTGCAGTTAACATGTTTGTAGGCGCAGCGCGAACACCGTTTTATTCCAGAGATTTTTGCGCAGCCTGTCGCCTGTCCAGCTGCTATTGACCTAAACATGGTTCTAATCCCACTTCAACAAAGACTGTTTCTGCATGTTTGCTCCAAACTTTCCAACGATCCTTGAATAAAGAGGCAGCGACATATGTCACGCTTGTTTCTGTGCCGTGCGGCTTGAAGTTGATGATTTCGGTGTATTGTTGCAGGGCCCTTGTGCTGTGGCTGTGTCTGCTTTGGCGTTCACTGCGATTTCGGAACGTATAACAACGCTTTCCCTCCGTCGCGCTGTGGTTTGTTTCATGAGTG
>JAOBYK010037794.1:0-21398 GCA_025434845.1 Phenganax subtilis | reverse complement strand
CACTTGTTAATCAGTTGATATACTGTTCAGTGTTTACCCTCGTTAAATAAAGTTGATTGAATTGAATTGAATTGAATTATATCCAAAAGGTAAAGTATTAATTTTATCTGATAATATTATTCTTTTATCATCATTAGCATTTAAAGCTATTTTATGAACGGTCTCTGAAAAAAGCTCATGTTTTCTATTTCCTATAATATTCATAGGTTTTATAACCTCTTTATTAGAAAATATACATTCTTCATAATCGTTTATAGTTAAAGTTTTATTCTTTGTAGCCTTTTTTAATCCCCTACATTTCATTTCTTGCTCACTCACTCCGTTTGTTTTTTCTTTCTCATAAGCAGATAATTGCGGTCTTACACCTGTAAATCTTATAATTTGTTTTCCTCCACATTCATCTTTAAAAACCCCAAGAACTTTCTTATTTAAACCTTTTTGTATTAAAGGATTATCCGTTATTATTTCAGAAGTATCAAAATATTCATTAAGATCTGGGGAGATGTCTTTATAAAAGTCTTCTGTTTCGATTTCATAACATAAATAATCCGTATCCGTAAAAAGTAATTTTGCTGCTTCTCCATATTTCTTTTCTATATAGTAATAATGAAAATTACACATAAGACTTTTAGAAATATTTAAAATACTCAATCCAATATAAGAAGGCTTATTTAGATATACTTTTGATTTATACATATTAACCACAATTAAGTTTTCTGAAAATCTTGTAAATTTTTTAAAGTTTACTTTTTTAACTAAGTCTTCAAATTGCTCCGGTGAAGAAACAAGAATAACATTTTGTCTATATCTCACATTCTCCATCGTTTTTCCAAACACGGAATTATTCATTAACTTAAAGAAATCTTTATCAAACTTAGTTTTAGAACACGCCCTAAGACTCGTATTAAATTTTATATAAGGTTTCAACCAACATGATTCTTTAAAACTTATAGCTCTATGTATTTTTTGTTAATATAAGTCCTTTTTCTATATAATTTTTTAATATTTCATCGTGAACGATATAATTCTTTTTTGAATATAAAGTTGGAGTTAATTTCTCTGTAGAACTATTTTCCCCTAAATGAGTGTTTATTTTTTCTGGAGCTAAAGGAAAATCTTCATGAGATTGATGAAGATCTATTGCATAATCTAAACCCACTTGTAAAATATATCCTCTATCTTTATCTAGATCTTTCAACAAAGTTATAATATCTGCCCACTTAAAATCATGCGAAGGAAGTTTTTGCATCATAGACATCCATATAAATTGTTCGCATCTAAATAAGGAATAAAAATATTTTTTTTATTTTTATCATAATTTTTTAAGTATTTATTATTCGCAAAGGCATGTCTGTTTGTAATCATAGAAACTCCTCTACGAATCCCTTTTTCTATCATAAAATACATATCTTGTTGGTGTAATAAATCTAATTTTATTTTAGTTTTTTTTAAAGAAGCATCCCAAGCTAAGCCTGGAGACGTAAAATACCAAGCTGGATCTAAATTATAATTTTTCTTACAAACTTTTCTAACATCGGCGAGAAGAATTACATCTGTATATAAGTAAAGAGCATAATAATCTTTTATATTTTTCATATTAAATTTTTCGCAAATATTTTTGGCGTGGTTATAGTCTTCATCTAAAATAGGCTTATCGTTTAATTTTGAATAGAACTCATTAAAAGGAGGAAGTTGTTTTTCTTGTAATTTTTCAAATGAATCAGTATAATCATAAGGATGAACATCTTTTCTAGAAAGTAATTCATGATGTTTTGGAAAATAATATTTTAAGATCTTTAAGTCCGTAGGGTCTAGGTTTTTGATTAAATTTTTTAAACTAGAACTCATAAATTTAAAACTATCTATAAATCTTAATTGTCTCGTGATATCAAACATTTTTCCTTTTTTAATAGTAGCATCTACGTAAACGTTTTTCATAAAACTAATATATTTTTCCTCACTTTTTGGAATACAATTTATCGCACCTGGTGTATCTGCTAATGCTTTTATGAATAAGTGAGAATCATATCTTTTTAGATTATAAAATATAACAGGAATAAATCTTGGTTTTTTCATTCTTAAATTACAAGTATTATGAGCTGCTCCTCTATATTTTCTCGTATAATGGCAATGATCTAAAACTTTTATTAATTCCCACGCATCCCCAAATTCTTTCCTACCAACATAACAAAATTTTGCGTTATTAAAATATTGTTTATCTATTTGATTAAGATATACTTTTTTTGGAATCTTAAACTTTTGACAAAGCATGAGAATTTCTTCTTCTAACATGTTTACGAATACTTTGGAGATGTTTTCATCCTTATTTTTTTATTGTGTAATGAACTAGTTTTGGAGGAAATAAAGAATTATCAAAACATTTTATTATGTAACAAAAACCACTAGGAACGTGTTTTTGATATTGAATAGTTCCTTTATCTGATTCTTTATGAATCGGTCTCGTAATACACTCAAAATCCGCATATATCACAAATGGAACTTTTGTTGTACGTTCATAATTTCTAAGCTTGGTAATATAATCTTCTTTTGGTAACTCGGTCTTACATTGTACATGAAGCCTACAGAATTCCTTATGCCTATTTAAAAGATCTTTTCTTCCAAAATGTTGAAGACAATAATCACATACATAAATTTTATTTTTCTTCTTAGTTACTTAAGATCTTATCAATCTAGGCATATTTTTGATTACTACATAATATCTATCTTCTAATAATAAAAGTCTAATATCTGGATTCTCATGAATCTTTCTCATGGGAAAAATCTTATCTTCCTCATCATAACCAAATAAATTTATTTTTAAGGCTTCGCTGCTTGCGCTTTTATTATTATTCTCAAACTTATTTATATCTCCTATACGAGTAGGAAAACGAATGTTTTTCCAGTTAAATTTTTCTGATTCTTTTATAATTTCTCTTGTTATTCTTCCTCGATTTCTTTTTTTCGACTTATTCATTGCAATAGTAACAGTGCACTTAAAACATTGTTGATCTGTATTATTTTCTTCTTCCTCTATAAAATCCTTTTTAGGATTTATTAAAGCTTTCTTATATTTAAGCTCGGAAGGTAAAGAAACATAAGAAGAACCTTTAAGAGGTTTATATTTTGCCATATGAATTAATAGTTCTTCTATATTTCCACATCTCCATCCTGAACCTTCTTTTTGTTTCTACGCAAAAGAACTTAATATTTTTTCGGTCATTTTTTGATAAATTTCCTCAACATTAGAGCCTTGTAAAACAATAGGATAAGCAGAACTAAAAGCATCTCTATCCTCACTTATTATTTTATCTAAAGTAGGACCTTCTCTTAACATTTAACATACTAAAACAAGTTCTACTTTTTCAGACTTAATGTTTCTAAGAAGAACAAGTACATCATTTTTAATATATTCTAAAATTGCATGTGGATCATATTTTGATTCTCCTGCTATATAAAAAGTTCTTGCTCTACCTTGAAGAGCAATTTCCCACTCCTTAATAATTGGATTTTTTTATTATACAATCTCATGATATTATTTTTAAAATTATTATAACTATCCGAAACTTTTTCTTTCACGTTTTCAGGAACAAAATCTAATAACCATTTAAACCATTCATTTAACTTATTCTTGAGCGCTTGTTTTATCGTTCTTGGAGAAGGAATAGGTAAGGATTCTGGTTTCTTATATTTTATAGGTATTAAAACTTCTACCCCAATATTTGGCACAGGTTCATCGAGAAAAATTTTTCCATTTCTAATTCTTAAAGTTAAATCATTTACGATTTTTTTTTTACTTCTAATTTTCGAAATTAATTTATCTATTTTTTTTTCACGGATTTTTATATTTAACTTGCATACAATTCTTCTCTTTTTTGTTTTGAAACAAAAATCAAATCCAATTCCCTTTTTTCTCTGATTAAACTTTTCTAAAAATTGATGACTAAGAGATCTATATTTATCTAAATGCTTATTAATATGGTTTTCGATAAGATTTTTTGCTGCCTCATCATAATCATTTTTATTTAATTTATTCTCAAAAGTATTTAAATATCTATGAATACTTTTCTTTCCATTTTTTCTATTTTTCTATCTAATTTCTTGAGCTCATTATTGATAGGATCTTAAAAAATCTCATACTTTCTATTAGGTTTATATTTTATAAATTTAGGTTTTTGTTCTTTTGTAGGTTGTTTTTCATTAAATATTTTTAATAATCTTTCAATACTCTTTCTTCTTTTTCCGTGCTCCGCAAAACAATTCGCACAGATTAATTTTATTACATCAGTATTATTATGAAACTCTCTTACTTCATCCTTAGCACAAACCTTACAAGTTTTATAAGATTTATTTTTTTTATTTTTAATATTATTTATTATAAGTTCTTGATTTAATTTTTGGCTTAAAATACGTTTTGTACGTTTTAATTTTAATCTGTTATTTAAGGTCTCATCCTTAATACTTTGCCATATATTTAACTCTTCTACTACTTCCTTATTTTTTTCTTGTTTTCGTAAATCCTTTAAAGTTTCTTTTGCTGTTTTAAATAAAACATCCTCGAGTTCTATCTCTTCATCTAATGATTTAATATCTTTTTGCATTTTAAAACTCTTTATATCTTGTTCCTCTATTTCTTTCTTAACTTTCTTTTTCTTATTTTTTCTTCTAATAATTCTTCTAAAATCCTCTTTTTCTTTTTTTTTTCTCATATAATTTTGCTTTCTTAAGCTTAAAAATACTAACTCCTTTTTGAACAGCATTCTCTACTAAAGGTTTAGTAAAGGTTTACTAAAGGTTTTCTATTAAAGTTTTTTTTTTGAATAGATAAATTTTTCCACTCGGAAAGATTCTCTTCAACATAATTAATTAACTCTTTATTTTCAGGATAATGTTGTTTAATAATATTATAAAAAGCCTGAAATTGAAAATATTTCATTTCTTTTATTAAAGGAATAAAATTTTCGTTTTTTATATCATGGTTTGAAAATTTTTTTCCATAATAGTATTTTCTACTAAATTAAAAAATGAGTGTTTGAAATTTTTTGAGAACAGAAGTCATGGTCTCTATTATATGACACAAAGTTGACCGCCTCGCATGTAACTTTTTTAGAACAACATTCTCCCAACTATTTTGCAATAATCTTGATGACGTCACAGCCCATCAATTATTCATGAATTATTGTGCAAAAGAAACGCTGACTCAGCATAAAATAATTTTTGACCTAAAAACGCTGACTCCGCAAACAATAATCACGTGACCCAGCTCACTAATTATTCACAAGACTTGATGACGTCACAGCTCATTAATTATTCATGATCATAAAATCGGGTGACCTTGAATTTATTTTTGCTGAATCGGCGTTTTTATATTGACCTTGACTTTGCTGTAATAGTAATATCTACTTTGGCGCCATCTTGGAATAGGACTCGGGTGTTCGTAATAATAATATATACTTTAGCGCCATCTTGGACTTTTTTGGAATCATTGTGCAATCTCATTAATTAGTCATGATGGACAGGTGGCAAAAAAGGGGTGTGGCCGAAATGTGCCAGAACCCTCCGTTTTTATACTACTCACGTAAATTTAAAAATTATCTCAGTTGCTATTTTTTCATGTAATCGCACGGAAAAAATAGCTCGGCAAACTCTCCCACCTCGGCTGGCCGGGACAACTCTCTACATGTATTGGACCCTTAATTACACCATATAATAAATTCATTTTGAGGAACACAACTACGATCAAGACAAAGTTAAGAACTCTGCAGAGCAAGAAAACACCATGTTTCACTCTCGTTAGTTTAAATGCAGTTCATTATTACTAGTGGGCTTTTACAAAGAAGAATAAAACAGTTGACTGCGGAAAATGATGTCGGAAACGCAAGAATCGCCAACTGTTTAATAGCCAACGTAAACATTACTCAAAGGCAGCTTTTAAAACTATCGCTAGCTTACTTTAGTATTACATTCCTCTAACATTAATCAACGTAAATATCTTCATGTGTAAACAGTTCTTTTCAGGTGAAAGTCCCACCAAGAACCGCAGGAAACAGAGTTTTTGCAAAGTTGTTTCTAAACTTATGCATAAAGCTTCGTGAGTTTCTACTAGTAATATTTAAAATGCTGTGCCTTAAAAAAGCATCAAATCTATCTGCAGTAAAATACCTTTGCCATTTGCATTCTTGAAACTCTGTAGCAATTGAGATAAATATAAAAGTAGAAAGTCAGAAATCTCCAACTTTACCGTTTGTTTTAGCTTTTTTTTTTTAATCATTGTTTTCCAGATCTATAAAGATTCCCTTTATAATTCTGTGGTTGGCCAGTCGGTTCCTTTCCATTTGGATAGATAATTCCCTTTAAAACACAACTAAGTTATCGTCTATAAAAACTTCGTTGAAAACGAAAAAGCTCATTTCCTTGCTACCATGCGCAAAATTCTCTTAAATAGAAAACTAGAACGAAACAAAATTCTTCATTAAAAAGAGATTTTTAGGATATCACGTCAGCTTCCTTCAAAGTGTGCAAAACTTAGCGGCGGTCATGTTTTTAATTCTGAAGGTCCAGAATCCTTAAGCTAATACTCTATTTCAGAGTGGGGAAAGTCGGATATTTTTTAAAAGTCTTGACGGAGAAGTAAAAAATAGCAAGAAAAACATGGACAAAAGTTTTTGAGTGGAAAAGCTTAGCACAACTATATATTTTATTGTATAGTAAGTGTTGGTTCAAAAATTCTTTGTCAAAAGTGTACTAATTTAAAAATAACTGCTTATGAGAATATACAATATCGTTATAATAATAGCTTTTCCTCTGATAAATGTTATAACCAAGCTTGAATTTTTTAAACCAAACTCATGTTTCCTTTTAATTTCTCCATTTACTCGATAAGAACGTGTGATTAAACACATAAGGTGCAAAAAATTTGTTTACAAGCCGAGCAATTTATGTATGTTAATGCGCTAAAGTTCGAATACGTTTTTCTTAAGATGCCCCCGCCGAAATTTTAGTATTGAAACTTAAATTTGCTCAGAGGGTATGGCATGTCTGCTTGTCCCCCTAAAGTAAACTAACACATACAACTGCACAAATTATTGTCCTACAGTATAAAATAATTAGTCTTTTTCAGGTAAATAGAGTCATGAAATAAAAATGATCTCTTGCAAGCAGCAGCAAATATTATGGAAAGAACAGTGTTTTTCAAGAACCGTTAAGAATACATTATACATTTTGTTCTGTAGTGTTTATTTTGATTACAGAATGCGGTAATTGTCTGGCTTTTTACAGCAACTGCCTTTATACAGCATATTTTGAATAAAAATGACATTCATTTGGTTTTCAATGATGATATATTCCATCACGAGAATATGCAGTCAACATTCAGCACTTCATAAAACATGTAATACCAAGTCATTTCACCCTCACTAAGTTCTCGATTATTTCTGAGAGAATACAACCTAATAATGTAGAAAGTACATTCTATTTTCATAAGCTTAGGTACAGTAAAAACAAGAAAAGTACGGCTGCCACTTTTCAATACGAACAAATAAATTGTGATACCATGGGTTAATGAGCATTTCGATGCAATACGTTTTGACATCAGATATGCATGCAATCATGGAATTCTCAAACAAAAACAAACACATTTCTCCAGTAGAGCACAATGCCACATGCAGCCACATAAATATAAAAGCAGTAGATGACATCAAGAAACATTACCGAAATTTCTAAATTCTGCAAAGACCTCCCACACCGATTTCTTCAAAATTAAAAAGCAAACGATTAGTAAGTCGTCTTTCAAGAAATTAAAGCCTACGTCTGTGTAGCACAATTGGCTAAAGAAACCTGTTAAAAGACACATTTAGATTTTTGCTTTTTGGCTAAAACGCCAAACCGCAAACGTCAAGAGATCAGGTTATTACGCCCCGGCGGTTGCATTTGCCATTTAATATTGACACAGAGGACGTGTATACAGAGAGTTTACTCACACGAAAATCGGTCACACGGAGTTTTCGCAGGCTATTTGGCCATGCCACGCGTTCGCTAACTCCTATAGCCAGTACCGTTAAATTTTTTTATTAAGAATTCCATTAGGAAATCTGAATTTTTGTCACAAAAACAAGCATTTTAACGAAACTACACGGGCAACTTACTGTTTCGTTTCAATTTTAAAAAAATGAGCTACAATGGACATTTTTAGCAACAAATGAGGCTCAGAAACACTACTTGAACGCTACAAAAATGGAAAATTACACTCGAAGGAGCGGAGCTCTTAAAACAACATTATGTTGACACTTGGCAAAACGAGATAAAAAAGTTCTTCTACACAATTTTCTTTGCTGCATTATGTTGCTTTTCAACAAGAGATAAACTTACAGTAGTCAGAACTAAAAAATATTAAACTTCAATGGGATTACAGTAATTCCTCTCTAATATGGTATTCTTCCAATAGTAATCGGCATAAATAGTTCCCGATTTTCTTCAGGTTAAATAAGCATATTTATATGTTAACAAGTGTTTTTTGGTGAACGTTTTAGCAAGAACTAATGCCTGAAATAGAGTTTAACGAATTTGTTTTTAAACTTGGACATGAAGCTTCGTGAGTTTGTACCAATATTGTTTGAAACGCTGTGCGTCACAGAAAGCATCGAAAGTACCTGAAGTACAATATCTTTGCCATTTGCGTTGTTGAAACTTTTTAGCAGTTGAGATAATTATGAAAGTAGAAGATAGGAAATTTTGAACGTTATTTTGAAACAGTTTTTATACAGGCTTATAAAGTTTTTCTTGTTAATTCTGCATGTGGTTGGCCTACCAGTTCCTTAGCGTTTGGATAGCCAATTTCCTTTAGAAACACAAGAAAGTTATCTTTTATTAAAAAGTTTGTTGAAAACAAAAACCTCATTTCCTTGCAACCACGCAATAATCCCTTAAAACGAAAACTTGAACAAAAGAAAATTCCATATCAAAAGGAAATTTTTAGGATATCACGTAAGTTTCATTCAAAGTGCTCAAAACTTAGTGGTGGTCATAGTCTTGCTCTAGAGGGTGAGGACCAAGAGCTAATACCCCATTTCAGAGTGGAAAGAAACGGAGATTTTTAAAAGTTTTGCCAAAAAAATAAAAAATAGCCAGAAAAAAACATAGAAAAAAAAGTTTGAGTGAAAAAGCTTATAGCATAAATGTTTTTTGCTGCATATTAAGCTCTGGTTCAAAAACTTTTGGTCAAAAAAGTGTACTATTTTGTAAATTACGACTGATAAAGGCATACGCTATTGCTATAAAGCTTGTCCTCTGCTAAATTTTACAACTAAGCTTGTAAATTTTTCACTGGATTCATACTTGCCTATTATTTCTCTATTTACACAATAAAACGTGACGTTCAACAGCTCAGATGCAAAAAATTCGTTCACAAGCCGACCAATTTACGTATTATAACGCACTAATGTCGGTTCTCCTTTTTTGAAAGACTCGCCCTGCCAAAATTTCAGTAACAAACTTAAACTTGCGGAGAGGATACGGTATGAATGCTTCTCCCCTTTCAAGTAAAGTGACAGATAAAACTGCACGAAGTATTTGCCTTACAATTGAAATGACATTCATTTGGCCGGTTTCCAATGATAATATGTTAAATCACGAGATTATGCAGTCAGCGTTCAACACTTAAAACATGTAACACCATGTCAATTCGCGTTCACTGAGTCCTCGATTATTTCTGACAAGATACAATCTCAAGAGATAGAAAGTACATCGCAACTTACATTTTCCAAATTTCAGGTATAGTAAAAACAAAAAGAGTGCGCTTGCCACTTTTCAAAAAGAACAAACAAATTGTGTTACTATGGGTTAATCAGCATTGTGATGCAGTACTTTTTGACGTCGGATATATATGCAATCATTGATATTTCAAACAGAAACAAACATCAGATTTTTCTGTCACAGTACAATCCTCTAGGAAGCCACCACATATAAAAGCAGTAGGTGACTTTGACAAACCTTACCACAATATCTTAATTCTACAAAGACCTTCCACTCTGAATTGCCTCAAAGTTAGAATCTTGAAACTTTTGTAAGCCTTCTTTCTAGGCATTAAAGCTCTCGCGTGTGTAGCACAAACGGCTTAGGAAAACTAGTAAAGTTTTGCAAAGGCCGCATAAATCACTGGGCCAATTTTCAGCCTCTTAGCCATTGTATCGTGAACTATATCCTAAAAGTATTTTTTGACACCGTTTTTTAAGTTCAATTTTTCATTTAGTGCAACTACTCTGTCTACATGCAATGTATTAATTGTTTCTAATTTAAAAAATGGAATTTCTTATTTCAAAGGAAATTTTCAAAACTATTTTTTTGGTAAGATGGGGACAAAAGGGCAGACATGAGGTTAAACAATCAAAAATATCGTGTAGATCTCCCACTCTGGTTCCGCTCAAAATAAGTCAGCTAATTTTCTTTTAAAATCCAGAAATGTAGTGCCCACGGCTGTGTAGGAAACTATATTTTCCACATTTCTTATTGTTTGGAAATTGCTAGTCAAAATTGGATCAATTTTATACAACTGTTGCAAGTAAAAGCTGACAATATTCGCTCATCACGCAATGCATAGGCATCAAATTACTTATATTTTATCCGACACTACCTAGCTTTAAAATTTTGGGCAAAACTTTGTATTGCAACAGGACTGACTTAGCAACATGATAAAATATAAACAACATTCCAGAAGTCCATTCACAAAAAAAAGTAAAGCAAACTATTTTTGAGAAATAAATGTCCAATTATTGAGTATTATGTCACACAAACCAAGGCATGTATTAACTGAGGTCAAGTACTGTTCTTTTCGAACAAAAAACCTGCTAGATTTTAAATTTGTAACGACTTAAAAGCTGTCATACCTAAGCAGTTTTGGTCATCGAATATCACTCGCGCTTCGCTCAAGCACAAATTGAAACTGGTTGTTTTAATTTGCAACTAACAGATCACAACTCTAGCGGCTTCCAAACAACTAATAATGGTATTGGGAATTGATTTCCACCGTTTATTTTAGAATCCAATTTCCACCCCGCCATTTTCACGAAAACAACAAAATTGTTTCATTTTCGTGCAAAGCAAGACGTTAATTTTATGCTCGATATGGTCGATACTAGTGTAAAAAAGGGGTTCTGGGACAAATTTGCATAATTAATAAGGGTGGGTATTAAGTTTGTATATTTTACTAAAACAAAAATAGGAGGACCCCCAACATTTATGCAAATGAGGTAAACAAGTCTAAGATTAACATAATTAGTATAAGTTACTATTACAATTCTACTGATGAGATTTCTGGGACAAATTTGCATAATTAATAGAGGTGGGTATTAAATTTGTATATTTTACTATTACAAAAAAGGGGGAGACCTTAACATTTATGCAAATGAGATAAAAACACGTTTAAGGATTTTGGGACAGATTTGCATAACTAATAAAGGTGGTTGTTAAACTTGTATATTTTACTATTACAAAAAAGGGGGAGACCCTAACATTTATGTAAATGAGATAAAAACACGTTTAAGGATTTTGGGACAGATTTGCATAACTAATAAAAGTAGTGGTTAAATTTGTATATTTTACTATTACCATTCTACTGATGAGATTTATGGAACAAATTTGCATAATAGGTCACGCTCACTTTTCACATTTTTCTGTTAACGGTCTTAATTAATTATAAAATGATTCAAAAACTATAAAGTATGCAAAACATGATAGTATCTTATACTAAAATCTAAAAGAGATCCTGGGATAAAAGGAAGCCTTATTGAGGAGGTATCCTTATTTGACTTTTTCTGTGTTTTTCAACTATACTGATGGGGGTTCTATGATAAATTTTCATAATTGGTCACAACCCCATTTTCTAGATTTTGTGTATCCAAGTAACAAGAAAAAGTTATTAAATAAATGAACGTCTCTTTTGAAAAATCAATTAGAGAAACACTTTCAGAACTTGTTGATAAAAAAGAAATTAAATACACTAAAAATTATATTAAAAGAGCAAAAGATGAGACACTTCATAGAATTCTTAAATATTACAATAGAGAACCACTTTTAGAAACAAATGAATTGTTGGCTGACACAGTTGTTGGAAAATTTTCAGAACTTTTACAACATCTTGAACTTATTGATGATTCCGCAAAACTTGGAAAAGAACTTAGAAATAATAAACCATTTAATCAAGACGTAAAACTAATTCTTGAATACGTTACTCCTTATATTCCTGTAATTGGAGTTCTTTCTGGAGGACTTATTGTAGGTAAACATGTTATCAATAAGAAAATGAATGAGGGGAATCGCCAAATCAAACAAGTCTGAACTTGTTTTTAAAATGAGCGAAGTGAGTGTAAAAACAAATGAGTGATAAAATTACAAATAAGAAAACTAGTAAAGATGTACGTATTTTAAGTGAGATTTCTACTAGTACAAAACAGTTTAAGCCTGCTGAAATAAATAGCATAAAAGAGCCATTTACTATGATCATTGTTGAATCTACTTGTTGTGGTAAGACTTACTATGTTCTTAAATTACTGGAAAATGAGTACTTGGGTTATTTTGATTATATTTTTTTAATTTGTCCAACTTACGAATGGAATAAGGCTTATCAGAATTGGGATTATGAGAAACACGAGAAATTTATTGTTATGAGTTGTGAACAGAAAAACGTAGAAGCATTAAAAAAAAAAATTGTCGAGTTTTCAAAAGGAACAAATTCCCTGATTATTTTAGATGATTGTGCGTCCGGAAAATTTGTAAAAGGCAGAACTTCAGAACTTGTTAATCTTGCATTTTCAGCTAGACATTATGGTATTAGTACAATTGGCATCACTGAACAACTTACTTCTATTTCTAAACCTTATAGACAAAACAATTCTAGACTTGTTTCATTTTATAATCCAAATAAAAAAGATATGCAAACTATATTTGATGACTACTTGTTTGAAGTAGTGAAAGAAAAAAAAATGAGATTCTTAAAAACTTAAAAAATATCAGGTTCTCAAATTTAGACATAAATTTAAGGTATCCATACAATTACTCGGTTGCATAAATTTTATCATCGAAAGTTTCTATACTTTTAAAAGTATAGAAACCAGGACTACTTTTCAACTTTGTTGTGTTTTAGTAGTGTACATTTTCAATGAATTTGTTTTTGAAATTAACCAGACCATCACTAATCACAAATATCTTACACAACACATTTGCTGACGTGGCTTTTTTAACAATTTCAAGAAGAATTCCATTTTGAGCATACATCATTTCTTTCCGTATCCAACAATTTTTTTATCACGTATTGTTCTAAGATCAATTATCCAGGCGAATTTATCCTTAAAGAATTTTCTAATAGTCATGTTAGAGTCATAGTTTTCAAAAAATCTCTTCGCTTCTGGGTACAAGTCTTCTTTTTTTATTCCTTGACTATAAACACAATTAGGGACTCCTTCAATCTTAACTTTAACAGATTTTTTTGGGGGGTATAAATATTCTTCACTATCTGTTACAGTTTTATTTCCAAATAACGTTACAATAGCTCTCATACTTTTTCGGAGGATGTTTATGGTGGTCATTAATTAAAGTACTTGATTTATCTCATTCTTCAGTTTTCATCAAAGTAGCATGTTCACAACTCAAATTTCTTCCTACATCATACCCTGAAATGACTTGACCTACTAAATTTTCATTTTCAATCGTTTAACATTCCAATGCAGTATTTTCCAAAATATAGCCTTTTACACTTTCACCAGATTTTGCTACCATGATACTTGAAGCTTTTGGCAATGTAATTCTCAGCTGAAAATTGTGACCTATTTAGTAAGGAGAATACATACCATGATCACCTATAATTTTATCAAGTTTATCTCTTGTTTTGTTCCACGAATTGAAGCCTTCAAATCATCCGAAACTTTTTGAGTATCTCCAGTTTTTATGCTATCATCAGAACCGGAAATTAACTTCCTTGTATTTTCATTACCAATTCCATATTCTACAAGTTCATCTCTAATATGTTCGGGTAAAAACAGGTCTTTGTAAACTTCCAATTCACTTTGCCCACTATTATTATAAACATTTCCACCTCCAACACTTACAGTTAATTTTTCAACAACTAGTTTTCCAAGATTATTTAAGAACCATGATTTGTCATTTTTATTTTTAAAATCAACTTTCAAATTCAAACTGTCAGGAACCAAACAAATATCAGATTTCAATTTTGGAATATTGACATAAATTTCTTCTCCAGGATTCGCTTTGTTTGGATTAAAAGTAATTACATGTTTAGTTCTAATACCTTTAATATCACTCATTTTTAATTTTCTAAAACCAGGTTTTAAAGTTTCCGTACTCATTTATTTAGTAACTTTTTTCATAAATTTTTTTTTTTTTGTAAAAGTCATACACAAACCAAGACAAAAATAAAGCTAAAATCCATAAATTATTTGCTAAAAAACTTATTCCGTTTGCCCTCCATTTCAATACAGTACCAATAATGGTTAAAATTGAACTTCCAATTGAACCTAATTCTTTTGCAATTTTTGATAAAGTTTTAGCAAAATCACTCGTTGCTTGATATCCTTTTTGAATAACAGTTCATCCACCAATAATAATTGAAGTAATTATTTCTCCTATTGCTATAGAAACACCACTCAAAGCAACTAAATTTTCTTTAACCCATTCTTTTAATTTTTTAAATCTTTCAAGATCTATAATTTGATTATGTTTAGTTTCTTCATTACTTTTTTGACTTATTGTTCTATTTAAAGCTTCTCTCAGACCTATTACTCTCTCTTCAAGTTTGATGTATTCTTCGGGGCTATCTGTTTTATCTCTTTGATCTAGTGTTTCATTAAGTAACTTTTGACAATGATCTGCTTGTAATTGTAGAGCTCCTTTTTCCCCAAGACGATCACTAGTGTTTTTAGTAGGATTTAATACACCTTGAAGTTCTCTATTTTCTTTATGACTTAGACCATCAATATAAGAGATGTCAGCTGTAGTGTCAACAAAACTATAATTATCCAAATCTACCTTTTGAGTGTTTTTCCATTGTTTTACTATTTGACTAATTTCTTCTTTGAACTGATCTATTTCATTTTTTATAAGTACTGATTTTATGGATGTATTATATCTAAGAATATTTTTATCTCTTAATAGAACAATATTCGTTGTTCCTCTTTCATTATTAGCTTGTATTGGTTTATAGGTTATACAATTTCTTGCTGAGATACCTAAATTATTTCTAAATTCAATTTCTCTATCTGTGTTATGAAACCTGAAACCTGGATTAGTTTGTTTTATGAAATTTTCAGCTGCGGGAGTTGGTCGATTTTCAGGTCTTGTAAGTTGATCAAAATCAAAATTTTCAAAAGAAGGATTAATAAATCACGTTTCTTGTGTGACGTCATTGTTGTCAACTACAGAGTCTTCAAGTTTTTCATCCGGGACATCAGAAAGTGGAGGTTTATTTTCCAAGTCTAAATTTTTAAGTTCATTATTTTCCATTTATTTAGTAATTTTATAGTTTTGTTATATCTGTTTTCTTACCCCAAGAATTGTGTTTATTATCACAACCCTACCACTTTACAAAAACCCTATTTCCGCGAGTTTTGAGAACTTTTTCAATTCTCTAAACATCATCAATTTTGTCAACAGGGCTAAGTTCTTCTTCATAAAATTTTCCAAAAATAGGTTCGCCTTCAATGTCTTCCATTTCATTCGTAGTAGGATCCCCTCTAAAAACTTTTGATATTTTGAAAATCTCTTCTGTGAAATTAGCTTCATATCATTTCTCAAAAATAGTCTTATATTTACTCTCTCTTACTTTTTCACCTATTTTAAATTTTGGTAAAGGGTATTTCCCAGTCCAATCACCAAACAAAGTTAACCGAACTTGATATTCATTATTTTTGCTGACGTCAGCAGGTTTCAAAAACGTAGCACTGTGTTTTGTGTGATTATATTTATAAACAAGTTTTGGCAAAATGTTTGCCCACTCATAAGTTCCTTTAGTGTAAAAATATTTCCACGTCATAGACTTTAAAGTTCTATTAAATTTCTCCACAATTGAAGCTTTTTTATTCGAGTTTGTGGAAAAATACTTTATTCCATGATTTTCCAACAAAGTTCTAACATCCACATTTTAAAATTTTTTCCTTCATCAAATTGAACTACTTTAGGGTATTCCCCGAATTTAGACTTGAACTCTTCTAAAAGTTTGCTTACAGATTCGGTCATATTTTGAGTGTCTTTTTTGCGTACAGGAACAGCAAAGCCAAATCTAGATAATATTTCTCTATCCGTTAGAATCCAATTGTAACTTTGATTTTTATATCTAAGTTTACTCTTATCAACAAGATCTAATTGAATTTGATCGGCTAAATTGTTTACTTAAGTTTTGAAGTAGTTTGTGTCTCTTAATTATGCGTTTATATCTTGTAAAAGTGTCTTGAGGTTTGAGCCAATCTTTGACTTGTTTTCTATAAACGTCCAAGCCTTGTCCACGTGATTTTTGATAAAGTTTCTCCGCAGAAATGTACCCAGTTTTTGGATCGTAATACAAGTCTCTCAGTTTTTGTTCTTTATACAAGTCAATTGCGCTCATTTATTTTACGTAGAGTTCTAACAATACAGATCCAATGGCAGGGGTTTCCCCTAGATTTGTAATGATGTCAAAAGTAAACCTCTCTCAAATTACGTTGTAAACTGAGACTTTGCTTTCAATGTCTTTATAATGAGAAACAGATCCATTAAGCGTTTGAGTTGTGGTAATCGGTAGAGTCACAAAAGATGAACTTCTTTTTCCATTTATGTCAAAATTAAAGGACTTATTTACAACATGACAACAAATACTAATAAAACAAAGTCCAAGGTTTATGTCACGCTGATTTTCTGATGCTGTCCAAGTTTTAAGAGAAATTTTCTTATTTTTTGAAAAGCCTAAAAGTAGTCGAAAATTTTTAAGGTTTAAACTAACAGTACAATATATCTTACACTTATTAGTATATGAAATTTTTCCTAGCAAAATGCTGTGTTTTTTTAATAGTTTTTTAATGTCATCAAATGTAAGGTAGCCAACCGGAAGTAAAATCGGCATGTCATCTTTAACAACAAAGTTATTTTTTCTAGGTATTAGATTTCTGTAATCCCAGAATATTGAAGCTGATTTGAGAAACAATTTAGAGTACGAGGTTGTTTCAATTCTTTTGTCTATGTGAAGTTCTTTGTGATTATTGTCAATAAATACAGTGAGTTTGTTCATTTATTTTAAAATGAATAAGTGAAAATTATTATAAAGCTGTTTATGGAAAAAATAATAAGAAAGCAATGAAAATCTACAACATGCAAGTACAAAAACTCAAATACAATTTTTCCAAAAAATATCCCAATGCTGACCTAGATAAGTTTGAATTTAATGTTATCATTGACCCTGACACTTTGAAATTTGATACAAGTATAGACTATGACGTCACAGAAACTTATGGAACAGAAATTATATCAAAAACATTCAAAGATAAGTACTTTTAGTCCTTATTTTTGACTCCTAGAATTTGGAACAATCGAGGAACAATTACTAGACTAAAAGACAACGATGTTGACTTTGAAAATTTTGATATTTTTGTGAACGAAAATGATAGTTTTAAAGCAAGTCTTGAACCGCTCAATGTTAAGTGGGGAAATCGCAATGATGATGTCACCAAGTCAAACTTTGATTACGTTGAAGATTCTTATTTTACAAGCTTAATTGCTGCTTATGTTTTATTCTATAAATCTGGAATGAGTTTTGAACACCTTAAACAAGACCAACCTAAAATTATTTCAAGTATTGCAAGATATTATTTTTATTATCATATGAAGAGGTTCTTGAGACACCCAAACAAGTTAAGCGCTTACGTTACAGATTCTGACATAAAACTCATACAAAAGAATATTCCTACAAAGAAAATCTCGAAATACAAATTAGAACACACAAAACAGTCTCTAAGTTATTTTTTAGAAGAACATGACAGATCAAAAATGAGAAAATATCACTATGTGTTTCCAAAAAATAACCGAACAATGGGGATTTTAGGAATTGGCTATGAGTACATTGATAAAATAGTTCCTAGAAATGAATCGAATGATTGGAAATTGTTTATAAAATGAACTTCTGATGGACTTACGAAAATTTGACAAAAACGTTTACAACAATCCATGGAAAGTTATGTTTACGCAGTTCCTGGATCTCAATCAAAGACAAGATGGTCCATTGTCAACAAAGACGCAAAAAGTTCGCAAACTCAAGATGTCTTCCACAAACTTATTCAAGACACAATAATTGAAGATGATCCGACCGTAACAATAAGTAATATGAGACGAGCAATTCAAGACACAATGTGATTTTGAATATGGTAATTAGTCCAGGTTTAATTTTGATTCCGTCAGACTTAATTATTCTAGATAAACCTACAAAAGGATTTGACAACATTTTAAATACAGCTACAACGAGTATGAAATTTGGTAAAAACGAAAAACTTAACATTGTTATGCAACCAAAGCAAGTTGTTACGCAAACTCAACCAGTTGTTAAGCCAAAAAGTCTGCTTGCTACGCAAACTCAACCAGTTGTTATGCAAAAATGTCCGGTTGTTATGCAAGCTCAACCAGTTGTTACGCAAAAAGATCATTTGGCCATCGCGGGTGTAATGTTAGTGCTAGGTTTAGCTTTTGCAAAATCTATTTTATAAAATAAATGGCTTTAAATTATGGTTTTACGAGAATACAAACAACACTAACTGAAAAACTATATTTTGATTTGATTTTTAATGAATTAACATCTGCGTGGGCAGGACCTGCAAAGTTACTCAATGAAATTTCGATGAGTATTCCTTTTGTTGAAAATTTATGTAACAAAAGTACCAAGTTAACTATTCAAACTCATACCATTGATACGGATAGTACACTACATGGAGATTTTAAAATTCACAACAAGTTAGTTGTTGTTAAAACAGACAAGCCTAAGAAGGAATTTAATCTTGGAAATTCAATTTATATGTTTGGAAATCATCGTGGAGTAGTTAAAGGAAATGATAATAAGAATTATTTTGGAAAACCTAATGGAAATCATATATTCTATGGCCAGCCTAAGCGGACAAAAGTATGTCGAGAAATGTATACGACGGTCGAGTACTGTATACGATAGCTGAGACTACATATACAAGATAATCCAGATGAATAAATTACTATCGAGTTTTATAAGCAATAGTCAAGATAAATAAACTATACTTGAGTTTTGTAGACAATATTCGAGAAAGTGAACGACAATCGATAAGTACTTTAAACGACGGTCGAGATTTTATGCACGATTGTCGAAGATTACGACGGTAATTTCAGTCAGCGGCTCTTAACAGACACGCTACTTGGTGTTAGCACATAGTAAGTCAATAATGGCGGACCGTAGGGCTATCAATGATCTTACAGTTCCTACTGCTGTTGTAGACCAACTTCTTTCCAGAATACAAGATCTATCAAAGGCTATATCTCTACCTGTAGAAACAGAAGTACGCATATTTAGAGGGGACAACGTGCAAACTACGACAACCATAGCTGGGAATAATGAATTGCAAAATATGCCAGAATCAAAGCAGACAGAGCCACGTGGTGTAAGTACCACTTCATGTTCTAGAAGTTTAGCTACAACTTCGTCGCACTCATCAGGAAGAGCTCCGCCGACACAAATTAGTGGTCCTCAAAAGAATTTTGTAGCAAGGCGACGCTTTGAAGGGCAACGTTCAACGTTCACAGCGCGAGGCAGAAAAAAGATGTGTCATGGCCAAAGATCAGTGACAATAGGCCATTTATGCGCGACTTGGTGTTGCTGTCTGGTCCAAACGATGGGGTTATGCCACGTCAAGGAGCACGTCTGGAACTGATTGAATATGGCCATGTTATATCAGGATGTCCGCTTAGCTTCACGAAATGGATGAATGCAGCTCAGGTCGAAAATGCCATTCATGAAGCATATGAGGACAAAATTCCTGATGGTGTTGATATTGAACTGCTCATGTCAATGCACACATCACTGGTCATACCATCCATGGCCCCAAGCCAACATGGCATTGATGGTGCTATTCTTCAACGGCTGTATCAGAACAAGGCTGTCTACGTCCGGCCTAGTAGGCAGTTAATAAAAGCACAAAAAGAGGCTTCACAACTGGTAAAGGTACCCTATGAAACAATTGTTACACTGAATACTGAAATTATTTTTATTAGTCATTGTTTTGACTGCATTCAAGTCATCATCACAAGTCAAACATTGAATAGTATAACATGTATTTTTATTCTGTGTCACCATTGTTTCATACAAAACATAATCAGTTCATATGCATCCCACAATGATAAGTACCACATATTTATTGTAATTACGTGCAAAGTGGATATGAAAACTAGGTTGTTCAGGATCATTGTCCCCTTCACATTTCAATCTAACGTCTGCCCATAAAGGGGTGTGAGATACATTGCATGATTGATTTAAAAACATGACCATAATGATTGCTGTAACAATGATACCCTGTGGTGTATGTGTACTGTCTTTCAATTAGAAATTGTCTTTTCATGTAGTCAGTTGGTGATAAGATGGAAGAGAGTGATCTGCGCTTAAATGGTAAGAATCTTTCTGTAGAGATAATAAACTCATGAATAAATGTAAGAGGGCAATCAAATACTTCATTCAGGTCACACTCAGGTTACACTCGAATAGAGGTAAGCTGATCACACATGTGATATGTAAGAATTAGTCTTTTTTCTTATTTTATATGTATGTGTGTTAACATATTTGCATCTCATTTTTATGGCCAATTAGAATTGCTCGATATGGACTTGAAATTGCCAGTACTTGAAGTGTTGTCTAGCCTGAGTTCAAGGAAATTGCCACATCGACTGACATCCTCTAGGCAAATGTTTTCCAGTCCAGTGACTGAATTAATTAATTTTGATGCAGTCAGTTGATTACTGAATTAATTTTTGTCATGTTTTGATGTGCAACTACATACAGCCCTTTGCGTCCATGAAAAACAAGGTACAATGCGCAGACCATACTGATTGAAACTATTTGATTATTGTTAGAAGACATATTCGATGATTTTGAAGATATTTCCACTCCACTGGCAACACCTTCCATTCCAATGGCACCACCTTCAACTCCAATGGCAACACCTACATCCACAGTTGCACCCACTGAACTATAATATATGGAAGGCTCGCTTCAGTCAATTGCATAATGTAAAAGTGAAGCCAAACATGGCGGATCATGAAGGCTCCTTGGGTACCGAACATAGATATAGCAGGTATAGATTGCCGACTCCTATACTGGAGACTAGAAACGAAGCGTGGCAAATTGAACATTCCAAGATGGCGGCACA
>JAOBYK010036683.1:0-21410 GCA_025434845.1 Phenganax subtilis | reverse complement strand
CAACTTCTTGTTGTTGGGAACTTTGCGTCTGTGTATTGTGCGAACTACGTCGTTTGCGAGAAAGACAGAAAGGTGCAACAAAATGCAACATGTTTGCTTCTTTTTTAAAATGACGCTCTGCTTCACTCGATTCTCTTTGTAACTTTTTTACGACAAATGGGGTGTCGTTGTAAATAACATAATAGTATATGCAAATCTTCATTGAAAAAAATTGCGTTTTATCCCCATTTGCGGAATCCGCATACGGAATCCGCGTTTTATCCTCATTTGCGGAATCTGCATACGGAATCCGCGTTTTATCCTCATTTGCGGAATCCGCATACGGAATCCGCTTCCGTCATTCCGTTCCGTAATATGTATTCCGTTTCCGCGTTTTATCCCAACCCATTTTCGGGGGCAACAACCATGTGTGTAATGTGTAAGTAGTTGATAGTGTCGAGCAGAGTGTGAAACGAATGTAAGTAATGAACACACGTCGCAATAAACTTGTACACAATTTACTGGTTGTTGCTGATAATCGATTGTAGCATACAGTCCCAAAGTTCAGTGAGCGTGGAAGCCTACATTGCGAGATTTTTCACCCCTTTTTAATTCATTTCAGTACACGCCAGTCAAATGGGAAAAATCGTTAACAAAATCGCTGACTTGCCAAATCACGTGATTGCAAACAAGCTATACATTACGGACTACGGAGACCAGAAAGCTTTGCAAGCAATTGTGCAAGCATGCTGACAAAGCATGTTGGTCTTAGTAGTTTAAGTATGCTATGAAATGTCATATTGGGTAAGGTGAAAAGCCGAACTATTAGGCAAATTTCAGGATAATGCCCAAAGCATTCACATTCACTTCAATGGAGTTGTGCACAAGAGCTTGGAGCCACTTGTTGCCATAGGTGTACGGGGCCTAATTTTCAGGGGGGGTAGCAAAGAGTTTTGCCCAACTGACATTAAAAATTCCCGACTTTTAATTAAACCTCAAACTTTCCTCTCCCTGGCTAGCAGACAAATATAGATGCTTCAAGTATACATTTAATACATACATACATTACATACAAGCATACTGCTAATATATCAGTAAATATTTTGCTTTTCAATTTTTCCCTCACATATTTTTTGCTAGCCTGCGAATGCAGAATCTATTTATCGCGTTTCCCCCAGTGGAATAAGCGATACAATAGATTCTGCATTCGCAGGCTAATTTTTTGCCCGACTTTTGACAAAAATTTGCCCAACTTTTTCTAGATCCAAATTTTTCTGGATGGGCAGCTTTCTCTTTGCCCCCCCAGCCTCATACCTCTATGCTTGTCGCTTGCACTACTGGGCTATAGGCCTAAGACTGAATCAAAATTCATTCAATAATTTAATACATTTCCACCGGATCAAAATCATGCTGTAAATGCGTTTCAATCAATGGTTTAATTTAGACTTAAGATTCGAGCTTGCGCAGCTGATGTCATTGAAATATTCCTTCCTTTTAGACTGCAAAGGCTGGAGTAGAAAGTGGAAAAAGATAGCCCAGACACGGATGAGGGGATGAGACACGAATGATTGAATAAAACTATTGAATAAAATGCAGATTTCAATTACTTTTCAGCGTTGTACTAGAGGCGAATTTCCATTCAATACAAAATGTCGCGAGATCGATATTTTGGAATCGCTTTTTTTTGAAACGTATCTTTTGAACCACATCTAGTGAGATACGTTCCCGGCTTGAAAACTGATAATTCAAACGAAAGGGACTGCAAAACTTCGCGATCGCGCAACGTTTTGCACCGAATGGAAATCCGCCTTAAGACTAGCCTAAACAAAACACTAAATAGAGAATTTAGAGCATGTAAATCTTTCATATGGAATAAAATTGCACCTTAAAAACAGGAAAATTGGGAAAATAGTATTCAGGTCTCAATGAGACAACTCACAAATCACAAAGAAAATAGACAAAGCAAAGGAAATAATGCATCGTCACCATAAATAGATTACAATTTTACGGGTCAGTAATTTCAAATAGATGCTGCAAACGTCCAGCATTTTCAAACGAATAAAAACCAAGTAAGATGTTCGACAATCCAAACACTAAAATATACAAAGTAGCGGTGCATATACAGAACCACAGAATAAAGATCAGAAACAGAATGGCCACTCAGTAGTGCAACGTTTGCTCAATCAATCAATACAATCAATCAATCAAAACTTTAAAACAACAATTAATATATACTTACAATTACGCTGGGACAATTAATACACTTTCTGATTTTTGCACGCACTAAAATACTGATTTACAACATTGCTGTGGGGGAGTCCGTCTCATGCAGAAAGCAGCTTGTCAATTTACTCTTTTGCACTGATCTAGAGAGCATATTGCTCGTACACTGTCACTTTGAGGTAACTCGTTCCACAATACTGTCCCGCTGTAACTGAAGCTTCTTTTACCGTTGTTCGTTCGTGGTTTGGACAAGAATAAGGTGTGGTCAGAGTTCCTTAATTTATATCCTGTGCTGCGAGATTCAAACAATTTATGGAGATATGCGACATTAGTACATTAAGTGTCTTAAACATTATAGTATGGCTTTGTACTTTTTTCGATGTGTTAAAAGTTTATCCCAACACAACTTACTAAAAAGGTCGCTAGCATCATATCGAGATTTTGGGATGACCCTCACAGCTCTATTTTGCAATTTTTGCAATTTATCATTTAGCATGATTTTTAGACCATCCCAAACTGAGCTACAATAATCGAAATACAGTTGAATTAGTGCTTCATAGATTTTCAGAGCCGTGTTTGTATCTATAAATTGGCGCACTCGTTTGAGTGCTCCAATAGCTGATGCAATTTTTTTGGAAATATTTTCGACATGTCGTGCCCATGTAAGATGCTCATCGATATGCACGCCTAAGGATTTAGTTTCATTGATTCTCTTCATTGCGTTTCCGTCGATTTGTATCCTTATGTGTTCGTTATCATGTACTAGTAGTCGTTGACGTGATCTTATTATCATAAATTCCGATTTAGCTACGTTGAGACTAAGTTTATTAGCCAGTAACCACCGGTTGAGATTTTTCAATTCAGAGTTCACTAATTGCTCAAGTTCAGTCACGGAACTTGCTGCAATGCTAATATTGGTGTCGTCCACATACATTCTTGGAGACGCTCTGCTTAGACAATTTGGCAGATCATTTATGGATATTAAGAACAATAGAGCTCCCAAGTTACAGCCTTGTGGTGCTCCGCAGGTAATTTTAACAGTTTCAGATAATTCACCGTTGACGCAACATCTTTGACTGCGGCTGTGTAGGCAAGATTCGAAGAATTTGATACCATTTTGATCAACGTAAAAAATTCGCAGCTTTCGTAAAAGAATGCTATGATCAATAGTATCAAATGCTTTTTTAAGGTCAATAAAAATTACTCCGTTAAGAAGGCCTTTATCAATATTTGTTGACCAATTGTCTGTGGCTTCTGTTAGGGCAGTTAGCGTACTGTGCAAAGATCGAAATCCAGACTGGGACGCAGATATTCGTTTGTTATTGTTCATGTACTCTTACAACTGCTCGAAAGTCAATTTTTCAAAAATCTTTGCTACCACCGACATAACAGATATTGGTCAGTAGTTATTCATGTCCTCTTTTTTACCTTTCTTTTAAATGGGAGTAACCCTCGCTAGCTTCCAATCTGTAGGGAAAATGCTTGTACTCAGTTCTATCAAATATTTGAGTCACCTATGAGGCAACTATTTCAGCTGCAACTTTTAACAGTTTGCACGGTATATTGCCAAGACCTGCTGCTTTCCTTTCGTTAATTCCTTTAACTTTTTTTCACACTGCAGATTTCATTGAAACTGTGGTTTTAGCTGGTACACTACAACATATACATCAGGTTCTACGGTAGAAGGTGGTATATCATATGCTAGACTTTCACCCACCGTAGCAAGGTGAGAGTTAAATGTCTCAGCGATTTCTGTGGGTGTGTTTATAGTTTCTTCACCTAATTTGATATTGGATATGGTTTTGTAGCTAGAGGATTTTTATAAGTTTCCATGTCGACTTTGGGTCTCTTTTATTGGCCTCAAGGTTAACTGCAAAACATTGATTTTTTGCACTTCTTATTTTATTATTCACCGTTTCATAATGCAATTTCACCGTGTTTGCCGTTTCTACTGTTTACTGCTCGTTTCTTTATGCAAAAATATGCACTTTACTTGCCAGAAGGCGGAGCAGCGAGCCAGGACTGGCTAAAAAAATGGCGGCCAACATAATACAAGAGATAAATTTCCGAAGTTGACTTGACTTTAGGTATTGTTTTTTTTTCACTTCTTGAACAATTATATATTTTGTAATTAATTAGCACAGAATAAATTAGTGCGGCGCTTGTTTCAGAGTGGTGCTCCATAAATTTTTTTCACCGGCTAATGCAGCGCTTATTCGAGGGCGGTGCTCAATTAGCCTTTCTCACACCATGCGATCCGGCCTTACAATCCGCCATTTTGGCGTGGCAAAATCATTGTTTTTGAGAGCCGTTTTTAATCAAAAGAAAAAGTGAAGAATTTAATGCTTGATAACAATTGTTTGACACTAATTGCCTCTATACTTGATAAGAATTTGGATTAAATAGCGAAATTTTTCGACGTGAACACGCACCGGAATTTTACATTTTTCATCTCGTATTTTCTCGGCGGAATTTCAAAATCTATGGCCGAGATTTCACACAAAGTTTAGCAACAGTCTAGGGTTTACTAAAAAAGGACAAATTTGGTTTTATCTTCTCTTCTCAATAAAGCAAATATGCCACCCAAAAATGGCGTATTTGAGGCCTGGTCGCATGGCGTGAGAAAGGCTAATCGGGGGAGTTCTAAGCCGGGTAGACAAGGTACACACGGTACTGTACATGAACTACATTGATTAAACAACTACATTTCCTGAGGTAAATCTAAACAAATTTTTTGTCAATGTATACAAAGTGGAAGAAAATGTTTTAAAACGCTCATGAAAAGGATTATTTTTTACTGCTACTTGCTGCAGCACTTTCTTTATTTTTCGCCTCTTCTTCACAAACGTTGATTATACCCTCAACTTCACTATCAGGAAGAATACGGATTTCTGTTTTGTTGTCTTTTCTAGTTAAAGTTGCGATCTCAACTACAAAGAAACGGAATATTTATTAACTAGGGCGTTAAGCCTGATTTTCATATTGTACGTATATCCGAAGGCCTGGCTCTCATATGTCGTCAATGCTGGCGGTCCTCTTTGTCTTTGATCGTTGAAAAACAAAATTTTTAGAGCTAGACAAAATCAATGACCAGGGACAGGGTTATCGGTGACAAATGAAAATCATGCTTAATAGCAGTTATTACGGCCAGATGCAAACGAGATGAAAATTACTTTGAAACTATTGTGCTGACCCGATAGCTTCGCTTGCGTTAGGTCGAAACAAAACAACTATCCCATTTGCATCTAACCGTAATAAGTGCTATTCATTCGGAATGTTCCTCCATCAATTGTCATTGAACAATAATGGCGAAAAGACCATGGATTTTAAACTTAAGGCCCTGTTACACGGTGCATGCGCGATGCGGTTACAAGTTTTCTTACAACTTGTCAGCAACGGCATTGCGAGACAAATTACATGGGTCACTTCACTGTGTAACTCCTTAAAATAGCCAAAATCTTTGCGAGACAAGTTGCGTGAAGCGCTGTACAAAGTAGAAGTCGTTTCTACTTTTGGCAACGAAGATAGCAACTACTTTTAGCATCGTATAACGATTGCAGCACAACTTGTCTCGCAATGCTGTTGCGAGGAACGTCGTGGTGGTAAAAAAAACGTCGTTAAAGTAAACTACAGTTACAGTCCTGGCAGTAGAAGCATCCCCAAAATGCTGATCAGTTCGTTTCTCAATATCGAGAACACTGTTCGAGGAGTTCCTCTGAACAATTCCCTAAAATTTAGAAAATTTCTTCGAAACTTTCTGTTTCCTTGACTAATCAAACTGCTCAAAAGGAAAATATGAAATTCGATTGATCAATGAAACTTCCTGCTAGGAACTTGTTAAAGAAATTATAAAAATTTTAAGGAACCGTTAACTCCTCGAAGTTAGGAAATGAACTAATCAACATTTTTCGGAACGCTTCCATTGCTGCGACTGTAAGTTCCAATATCAAGCAACCAGAATCGAGTATTCAAGATTTCACTACTTTTAACTAAAAATAGCAGTTAAAAGCGTGATTAAAAGTTTTGTACAACCAGCCCCTGAGCTGCAGGTTCGGAGCATGTAAAGTTCGACGTTTATTACCATTTGCAAGCAACCATCAACTGCAAACGGTTTTTCACGTTTGTTTGCGTATGCAAGTTGCATGGTTGCTGTTTGAAATCTGGGCGTTTGAATGAGGGAGCAGCAAGTTTTGACAGGTTACGCCCAGTTTCTGCCAAAATACGCTACTCCTTCATTCCAATGTACACATTTCAAACGGCAAGCATGCAATTTTAATAGCGAACAAAAGTGAAAAAACGTTTGCAGTTAACGGTTGCTTGAAATGCTAGCAAACCTAGCCGAAGAAGATCATTAAGGCCCGGTTTACACTGTCAAAGTTTTTGTGATCAAAGTGGAAATTTGGGATAGGTAAATTCTAAGTTTTCAAGGATTTGCTATAAATATTTAGGGGAACTAATACAGTGCTCAACCCTAACTACTTCACTCTGATATTTCTTCTAAATTTTTCAAAACGTGGAATTTCACTGTAAAAAATTCCTACTTTGATCACAGAAACTTTGATAGTGTAAACCGGCCTTAATAATAAAGAGCTTAAGTAAGCAGCGTTTTTGACAACACAGACGTCAACTCGAAAAAAACTTGACGTTTTCCACCAGTCACTGTGCTTGACCCAGTCCTTTGACATTTCTCATGCCGTTCGTGTTTTCGAAAATGCCGTTTGCTTAAGCTCCCTAATAGTAAGTCAAACATGCTTAATACGTCTTGGTGCTCCGATCTATAGTTACTATTTTTTTCTTTCTCTTTTCCCTCGTTACGAAGATTTAAACCCCTGTAGCTACCTTAGAACACTATCTGACAAGGTATTTTCCTCGGCTAAAACTTATTTTCTATAATACGATGTAGCTCAACGCTTGAAGCACAAAGTAATTAGTGATGCATTGGGGTGCATAGCTTGGCTAATCTATTTGATAAAAAATTTTATCCTGAAGAATAAAATAATGCTGGGACCACGCATGAGATGTATTGCCACACAATGAATAAGACGCAAAAATGTTAAGAAAGAAAAAAATCTAAGCTGATACAAAAAAATACTGAAGTAGCAATTATAATTATGCACAAGATTCTAAATACCTTTCTCTTTAGTCAACTTGGTAACATCTAAAGTCTTATTTAGAACCTTAATTGCAAGCTTCAGTGCTTCAGATAACGGCATTTCTTCTTCATTATATTCTTGTTTTAACATTGACACGGCAGCCTGTGGTGGTGACAAACAAAGTATACACTGCGTTATAAATATAAATTATATATCAAACATGGTTTATCTTAGTCATGCATGCTCCTGCGTTTTAAATCTGTAGGGTTGAAATTTTACTTGCTAAATGTTCACTTCAAGTGATGAAAACACCAAGAGCAAAAAAGAAGAAATATGTAACACCACGTTCGCATTTGGGGCAAATGAATGCGTTTAAATGACTGCGTTGCGAATCTCTCAGAGTGATAGCCACACCACAAGTGGCGGACACTTGGGGAAGGGGGGCAGTGGGGGCTTGAAACCCCCCCCCCCCAATAATTTCGGGAGAATGTACCAAATAACAAAACTTACAGCCATTTGACGAAGTTGCCACATTTATTTTGAATTCTGTTATTATATTTACACTCATATGGCATAGTATACATGTAAATGAACAAAAACAAATTTTGCCGCAATTTTTCTGTTGGCATATATGTTCAAAATTTGGCCTTGCCCCCCCCCCAATATTTTGTGAAGTGCCCGCCACTGCACACCATGACAAGCAAAGTAGTAACGTAACGTCATACTATTGTGGGACGTATGTACTTGGCTAAATGAATGTTTTGTAAATTTCTGCAAGTGATAGCCACTCTATAATAAGTAAAGAAGTAACGTAACGTCATGTTGTTGCGGAATGTACTTCGGTAAAAAAATGTTTTGTAAGCTTCTCCGAGTGATAGTCACACTATCACAAGCAAAGAAGTAATGTAACGTCATGTCGATGCAAAATACACGAAAGTAAATGAGAGTCTCTGAAAAAAGTTTCTTCCAGTGATAGCTACACCACGACAAGCCAGATCTTATAAATCATAAAATTATTTTCTTACCAAAATAAAGCTTTTCTACAATTGCTAATCTTGAGCACATCGTAGAAACTCATTTCACTTTCACCGAAATTTAGACGATATACAGTGTATCCGACTTAGACGTGCCATTTCATGACATGATAAACTTAGCCAAAACATTACAGTGCTTCTCTAGTTCGCGTCTTTCTTCAAATGAGCTTTCTATACGTGCGCTAATCAAGTAATTGCCCTATGACGCATGTAATTTGTGTGCCTGCGTATTCTATGGCGTCGTGCCGCTGGCAATAGTTCTTTTCTGCATGCAAAACTTGGGAAGATTACTCGACTAAATGAGTGTTTTGTAAGTCTCTACGCCTGATAGCTACACCATGACAAGTACAGTACGTAGTAATGTAATGCCATGTTGTTATGCAATGTATTCGGGTAAATGAATGTTTCACAAGTTTCTGTAAAACACCTGAACGGGTTGCGCTTTCCCTAAACCTGTGTACTCTTCAAGGGCCGGTTGTGTAAAACTATTAACTACGTTATTACTGCGATACAATGATAGAAAAACATGGCAAACAAAAACGTGATGCAACTCCATGTCTTAAGGCCTAGACACACCAGACACGACTTGTGGCAATGCAACGCGTTTTTCAGATTTTGAAAGCAAATGAATCTATCAATGAAAGAAAAAATTAAAAGATATGTAGACTACACAACTAAAAGTATTATGTCACGTAATACCAAGAGAATCTGAACTGTAATCAAAGTTACCAGTTATTGAAAGTTGAAAAATCGCGTCGCGTTGCCGAATCTCAGCTGGTGTGCATGTCTGGATCATTAAAGTAAACTCGCACTTCGATAAATGAGCGTTTTGTTATTCTATCCTATTAAGGCAATAATTGATGGAATGAGAACTTACAAAAACATAATAACAGTTACAGATTAAAAAGACTAAAGGCCTGTTTATGAGAGGCGCGACGGGACGTTTGCCGGGACGGGACGATGAACGATATCCCGGCATGTACATGTTTTTGTTTTATTTTTCGACTTGTGTTTATATGAAAGCGGGACGTATTTCGTCTCGTCCCGCCTAGGAGGGAACCCTGTCGAAGCAACCGGGATCCCACCCAAAGAGAGACGTTTTTCTCCATATACGGTATATGTTCTGTCCCGTCTGCCGGGACAATTTTGGATATATAATTCTTCGCAAAGTCAAACGTCCCGGGTATTCCCGCAAGAAAGCGTTCCGAGTACAAAGGAATATGCGGCATGAATACCGTACCAAACGCGGGATGAATACCGTTCCATCGCCACAAACGTCCCGTTCCGCCTCCCCATATAAATAGGCCCTAAAAGGTGACTAGACATACCACGCTATTATTTCCAATACAAGTTGCCTTCCAGCCACTGAAGTTTCCACTCGGATCACTTTGATATAACTGGAAGCCATAATGTTTGTCCCATCCCATGTAAAGAAGGGACACTCCAAATGGCCTTTTGCCTGAAAATTTTATGCAGAATTACGGTCAACGAGTTGAAAAACATGTGCTACAAAGTACAAAAGTCAGTCAAGTAACCTAGCTGGGCCCTGACGAAACTAAACCGAAACATTGTTCTGGAAACACTGGTGAGCAACAAGCAGACTGGAACATTAACTCATATACATAATTATATAAGTCCTATGATTGGCTGGAGCCAGCCGGAGGCCAAACTTTTACTTAGCGATGGTCCGCTTTCCCCTGATTTCGAAACTTTTCGCGATGATATATTTTTGCATTTCTAATGCTTATTTTTACCACTTTTTACCATGAAAAATACGCTGGGATTACGTCGAAACTAATATTTAACAAAATCTGCCAACTTTTTATCCTTATTAGCTATGTGTGTCAAAATGTTTGCCAAGTTTTTCGCTAATGTTTGTTTAGTTCATGCAGTCGCTTCATTATTGTTCCGTAGTTAGCATTTGTGTAAAACCCTCAACTGTCTTGGAACACTCTATGATGACAAGGAATGAGATAACAGATTACCTATGACGGAAAAAGATGATAATCGGCCATTTTCACTTATTTCGGTTGTCAGCCGGTTACTTGTATATAAACATAATTCGTGAAGATATACTTGCTCTTTCACCCAAACAAAATTATGTCACTCTAAGGTGTAAATTTGTGCTATAATGTACTGTAGCTATCAATTACAATGACCACAGAATTGTTTGTTTATTTTTTACATCGCAACTTTAGCAGTCGCTTCCACATGTAATAGCTACTACTATTTTGCTGTGCGGCGCAATATGTCGGGAGTTACATAAGAACTTTACTAATAAATATTGACAACAACTGATAAATCGGCCGATCTGATTGAAAATTGGATTGACATTCATCTGATGTAGGTCTTATACATGAGTCATACATATACTCTATTGGCTTGTAACAACGAAATGAAAGAATTAGCAAAATTACCTCCAAACTGGGTATATGCTTGTTTTATATCACATAATGAACTGACAAGTTGTTCACAAGGAATCGGTTCTTGATACTGCAACAAATATCTAGACAAATATTGAAACTATGCTAAATGGCAAGAATACACTATGTTCAATTATAATATTAGCCTATTCCCTAGTAAGTGAATTTGATTGTCAATAGAGAGTTCAAGGTTATCAATGCCATTTTTCAATAAAAACCAACACAACCTTGGGAACAGTGTCTTCTTTGAATGAAAATACAGTTGAACCTGTATATAATGGCCATCTTAGGGACTCTGATAAATTGTGGCTGTTTAATGCAGGTGAGCACTAATAAACAGGCAACAACTATAGTAATTCTTCAAGAAAACATTGGGACTTTGAATAGTCTAAATGAAGAATGACCACTTAAAGTGGTTATGAAGTCAAATTTTGCTCAACATTTTTTTAGCTTAATGAAAAGTTTACTAGTTCACAAACATTTTGATACAAATACAAGCATTTTCCATTAGGGGTGGTTAATTTTGCTACAAAAGATCAACCTCAGTTGTGAACTTTTCAAGTTGCCATTTTGATTCTGTGTGACGTCAAAAGTGATGGCCGTTATGTTCAGATTAAACTTTAAAATACAATAGAGAGAAACAATATGACCCTTATTTCCCTATTACTTTTGCCCCTTTTCAACAATTAGGCATCACCTAACAGTATCACTTAACCTGGTGCTCATCTGCTCTTATCAGCAAGTACAAAAGACATGTTCTTTGTAGACTATGTTCTCACTGTATATGGGCTAAATTCAACATTTTGCAAAATGAACATCGTAGATTGACTAACCTTTGTGCAATTAACCTTAATTCACCAGTGAGAACATTTGCATCTGAAGTGATTCCAGCAACACTACATGCCATATCACTGTGAAGAAAAAACATCAGTTTTATAACAGATCATGTATATTACCACGTTTTATTTATCACCCAGAGCCTAAAAGCAGATTATGAGCTCATTGGACTCATTCAAACTTAACCAAATAGATTGTTTTTGTTATTTCCGAATTGATCATATGGCATGAGTTTCACCATGACGAGTAGAAATGCTTGGTATTTAACAAAGTAAAATAATACTGCAAGTTGGACATTCTGGAACACAAATTGTGTCTGCCATTTGAATTTGGTCGTTTCACGAACATCTCTCACCAAAATCCATTCTAAGCCTAACCTTGATGTTAACCAATAACAAAAAAACCTCTGCCACTAACTTCTTACCACCAAACTAACCCAGATTGTAACCACTAACTAAAATTTGTGAAGCTACGTAAGTGCGTCACACATAATACCATTTTATAAATTGTTTTATATGTGGGCATAATAAATAATTTTAAATATTCTAAACAATGTATTCAGCATATTTTGACCAGAATTAACTCAATTGCTGGATTTTCAGGGGACATGGGGTAAAATGTGCATTGCACAGCGAGATTTCGGAAAGAACCTTGCAAGGCTGTTTTAACGATAATTCGGACCCCGTCAAATTATTATGATACAAAAGTTCTCATCATTTAACACTAAAATATTGCAGGACATACACAAATTATAACATGCACAATGAATTATATAAACTTACTCATGTAATTTATATATCTTTTCAGAGAAAACCATTTCATCTAGAAGTTTATTTGTATTTCTTCTTTCAGCGGCTAAAACTACTCCATCATCAGCAAGAATACCAAGACAAATACCAGCTAGACCAATGGCTTCCATGGCATACTCAACCTGGTACAACCTCCCTGTATCATGAAGTTAGATAATATTAAAGTTTTGAAAAGCAAGTTCATTGATGCTTGATGCATATTTAGATATACAGTGCATTTAAGACAGTACAGACAAGTGATCTTTCCTTGACAAGAGATTAAATTACTTGCTCATAAGCATGTCAAACAAGTTTTTCTTGGTGGTCGTACACATGTGCAAGTTACCTTGCTGAAAAGCTGGCATGTGTAGCATTAGCTAGGCTTCCTGTTCAGGAAAATTTTTTGTCTTACACGTACACCAGAGGAAATACACTTGTCAAGGAAAACTTGCTCATCGGACTAGCTCTGTGTGGCACTTCCAGGGTGCACAGAGAGAAAAATCTTGCTTCAACAGAAGAAAAATTTATAATCTAAAATATTAAAATTTTACATATTCGAGCAAAAACTTAATTATGGTTTATACATTTTGCCAAGTCATATACAACACTGACCTTCAGGAGAAAATATAGTAGTGCGAGTGTCATAACGTCGAGACTAGAAAGTTGGTTAAGGAAAATAATGTCAGTTTTACAACAGGCACACTAAATTCACTGGAAACATACACTTTACCAGAGAAAAATACAAAGATTAACTCACCATGCTGGAAAGTAGAAGTTTATAATATGTAGAGACATTACAAAATTCCATACATCACAAGTAGAATAAAAATTTCCTTCGTGAACGTTTCAATATTTGTAATATTCAAACCACCGATTCAAACAGACAAAAGTGCTGTTTTAAGATTACTCTCCAAAGACGTGGAGTAAAAACTTTACGTGAATTGCTAGAGGGTCTCAAACAGTAAGTTTGTTGTCGTATACAGTGTTCAAACCTTGGGCGAAAATTAATTGTTAAAAACTTCAAAAAGTGGAAACTGATTGAACTCGGTGATTCAACTCTACTTGTGAATGATGCATTTGTTCAGAAAACTACTTCAAATTCAAGCATGGAAACCGAGTGATTGCTAAATTTCAAAATTTTCTTTTTTGAAAGTTTTTTTATTATTTATTGGAATATTTTGTATCTTTATTTACATTTCATTGTATATATTTGAAGATTAGTACATAAAGTACTTATATTTATAAAATTAAAATGAAAACAGTCGCACAAGAAGACTTATTGGAACTACAAAGTCAACCAAACTTCATCAGAAATATTTGTATTTTAGCTCATGTTGATCACGGTAAGTACAATCTATGGTAACAACCTTTACTATCTGTGGTAGAATCACAGAATAGAAATACCACCAGAAGTCCTCTCTGAGGAAAACTTACTGATGAGTTTTCAAAAAAGTACTATTGCGGTACTGCCAGGTGATGACATTCCATTCTGGTTGGCTCACAGAGCTGGAAGATTAATAGAAATGTTAAAATGGCAGCTATTACACTGTATAGATATGACAGTAGTGGAGTAAGCAAAACCCTGCTATGAGATCACCTGTTTATATCCACCATTGTGTTTATATACCATTCTATTAATACAACCACCTCATTGTAAATTTGTAATATACTACACTGTACTAGCTTGTTAATGTAGCCACACTATAATGCAACCAGTTATTTTTCCTCTAATACAGCACTCTGGAGTTCAGTAATGTCTGTTCTGAAAATCCTGTATATGCCATCACCTTGCATCAGTATGCCACATTTTGTGGATATGGTGCATTTTAAAAATTGATCAGCATGTGGATTGATGGTATAGGATGCAATCATACAGTCAGTGCATGCTGATACAGATTTGCACCATCCTGACTCATCCTTAGTAGCATTCCTTTGTGGATACTATATATTTTATTTCCATCATGCTAATAGAATAATAAAAACTGCACTGAAGACTTTGTGTTGAAAATGATTATCCCTACAGTATGAAATATAAATTGCGTTAAATTGGCATTTGTGCAAAGCCCTTGATTCTACCCATTTTGGTTTTTAACTCATTAGATGCAATGCACCATAGTTTTTCCTCTCTTTTTGTTTACTCTGAAAGTCATTGCCAGACAATTTTGCTTGGATACACCCTTGCATAGGTTATAAAATGAGATTTAAAGCTTTTATTATTTGCTGGACCTAGTTTGCTGGTAGTCTATATGCCTACTCATATACTTATGACTGTTTTGGTCAAATTAGGCAAAACAACTTTGGCAGATGCACTTGTGGCAAGCAATGGTATCATATCGAACAGACTGGCAGGAAAGGTAATTTGATGATCTTGTCATGTTACATACATGAATGCTTATCAAACTTTGATCTTGACCCCTACCCTAACATTATTTATTGACCAACTAACCAATCCCCATTCATTAGGGCAACACAATGTTTTTAAGAATTTAAGAATTTAATGAAAATATCAACTCACTTGTAACCAAAGGTTAAATTACGTCAGTGAATGAACATCACAACAATAAAAACTATTCTATAGATGGAAGTTTATATCTACATCCTATAGAATAGGTTCCAAAATCCTCTCGAATATTCTAACATATTCCGTAGAATCTTTTAATAGTATTTTCCATAGAATGTTTTTGTAAGGGATACTATATACCGTTATGCTTAGAAATAATTGCAGTAAAAGAGATTTTCTAAATCATTCTGTTCTGCAATAAAAGTTCTGGTATTTACATTGTCTCCTTGTATCATAAGCTAAGGACAATTTGTTTGGCAGAAATTTGTCCAATTTATCAAGGTTCTCTTTTGTAAGAAAGAATCGATCACATAAGATTTCACGGCGTGTCTTTAATAGAGGAATATTCAATAGTTCCTGAGCTTCACTGGTATGACTTTAATGATTATGACTGGTGATTTAATGTATAATTCCATTGTGCTCTCAATTTCATTACTGATAGTTTATTCCCTTTTGTAATCAGATACAAATGCTGCAATTTGTAATTGTAAATGCTCTTACAATGAAAATTTTTTAGATTTAACCATTTAGCATTCAGGATACAAAGTACAAATTTTGGTATCTTTTTTTGCTGTATAAATTCTCAAAATATTTGTGATCATATTTTGTTCTAATAATGAGTAATGTAGAATGAATCAAGTCTGCAACTTAATGTCAAATCATAGTCATAAATGCAAAATCAATTACACTGTATGAAATATCTTCTATATAACAGTTGTTAATTTATATTAGTTGAGGTATTTAGACAGTTTGCCAGAAGAGCAACTCAGAGGAATAACAATGAAGTCTAGTGCTATTTCACTTCTTCATAGGAATCAAGGTGAATTGTTGTTTTTTATAATTATTGTACTTTTTCTTCCAATGTTGTTTTCTTTATAACTGTAGTTCACGACACCCTCTTTTGCTTAGTGTGGATGTTGTTGTAGTTGCTGTTATACAAAGATAACTGTGTTTCCTGACAACATCACTGTCATTGCTTTTGCTGTGTTATTGCAGTATTTGTTGTTGTTGTTGTTGTTGTTGTTGTTGTTGTTGTTGTTGTTGTAGTTTCTGCTCTGGTGAAAATATTGTTGTTGAACTTGTTGTTACCATTCTCAGAGAAAACAGCAACAGCACTATAAAATGCGATACGCAATACTGCATAACATGCTATACAATACAATATACAACACAATATGCTGTACATACGGCATTTCATAACAACTTTGTAATTTCTACAGAGCAACAACCATTTTTGATAAATCTGATTGATTCTCCTGGACACATAGACTTTTCATCAGAGGTTTGTCCATACTGTTGTCTATTTAGTAATATTAAGACTATGGCAATTTTTCTTACTATGTTCTGTCATTATCTCTGTGTACAGATAGCCCCTTGAATGTATTCTACTCATTTTACTTGATAAACAAAAAATATTTTTATTATTTTGGTTATAGAAGGCAAGAAAATTCCATAACCTCAACCATATATCGGTTCAGTAATAGATCATAGCTCTCTACCAATCAAAATGCATAAAATACTTTGAATACTAAATAAATTGGTAAGTAGATATTCAACAGGTAAAGTACATGTTTTTCTGTTTTAGGTTTCAACAGCTGTACGTTTGTGTGATGGCGCTTTGATCATTGTTGATGTTGTTGAAGGTGTTTGTCCACAGGTAGCCGTATTGCACCTAATTTATATTGTACTATAGTAGTATTGTACTATATTGTACTAAAGATCTGAGCACATGACATGACTAAAAGTACAGTTGGTATTTGCTGTTGAAATACAGTACTTGAACAGCTTGTTTAACCTGTGTTTGCGTCCAATTTTCTGTCTGTTTGCTCGTGTCTTTGTTTGCTTGATTGAAACAATATCGTATGATAACAGGTGTTGTAAGAGAAATATTGTATGTTTGTAGAACTTGGCCCAATTTGTAATAATTAATAAAATGTTCGCTCAGTTAACTGACATAGTTAAAAGCACGCTGAGGTGTGTGGGAAGATTTCTCCGACTCTTACCTCGTTGGTATTAGGTCATTTTACTGTGTTCGGAAGGGCGGGTGTTTTGTAGACATATTGATATGGAAACATAAACACTCCCTCCAGCATTTAGACACCGTTAGAGAGGGTCAGCGATCCGGTTCTAAACTAGTCAAAAAATTTCTTTGTCAAGATGGTAAAGGACTTGGGAAGTTTTATTACGGCCATATTCCATTATGGTCGTTTTCCATGTGCGAGCAGGGCGCACAGTTTTGAACGTGCTCGGTCTTTGTCTGTGGGCGCTTAGTTTCGCGTGCACGCCAGGAAAGTTAAAAGCAATTCAACTCTCTCTGTGTATACACATTATTTTGCTCAGTGGTATACACGAGATCAAAAGCAAACAATCAACAACAGAGCATGTTCAAACCGTGCGCTCCACCTGCGCGGGAAAAAACGGCCGCAATGGAAAATGGGCTTTATTTATGGTGAAAGTTTACATTTTTCTAGACACACGCTGTTCTTCGTCAAGCTTGGTTAGAAGGAATCAAACCTTGTCTAGTTCTTAATAAAATTGATCGACTCATAACTGAACTAAAACAATCCCCCCTGGAAGCATTTATGCATTTGCAGAAAATTCTTGAACAGGTAATTAGAAGTTTTCTTCTGCAATCAAGTAACATAAAGATAAGATATTTTGAAGTCGATGATTAACTTGAATATCTCATATTCGTAAGGTACATTGCCGAAAGTTGTAGATATTCCGTGGGCACTCCGGTTTCCTTCTGCAGGGCGGGCTAGGATACGTAGTCTGTAGGATACTGAATTTCTGTAAAGATAAATAAATTAGGCTTAATGCATACTATAGGTAGTATAGTCATGAAAAAGTGGTAAAGCGCTTTAGATTATATCTATATAAATTTAGCGCTACATAATTTATAAACATTATTATTACTGAAACACTGTATAGTGGTCGAACCCCGCATACTCGAATTCCCAAACGAAACGAAAACTATTCCGAATTGGCGCGTAATATTCCTATAATCAATAACGAACATGTTACACGATGTAATTTTTTTTGAACTTGCAATGCAATTCTATTCTGAAGAGATGTTAATTAATGAAGATGTCTTGATATGTTAAGAAATCATCAGCGGAGTGTAATAAAGGCTTGTGTTTGTCAATTTACATCACTCAAGAGTAGAATTGCCTTGGAAGTTGCTAGAGAAACTGTATCATGTAAGATGGTCATAAGGCTACATAAAGAAGTTCTTCCGGATTATTCACATAAATAGTTTTATTATTGTCTCACGTTTCGGTTTCCTTTGCGGGAACCATTATCAAAGACTTAAAATTACAGTTGTAAAAAAAATTACAGTTTTTACCACTGTAATTTTAAGTCTTTGATAATGGTTCCCGCAAAGGAAACCGAAACGTCAGACAATAATAAAACTATTTATGTGAATAATCTGGAAGAACTTCTTTATGTAGATATTAATAAAAAGGTCGATCCTTTAATGAAATAACGAAACTGAAATCTAAGGAAAGAGACTGAAATTTAGGTTGGATTTGTTTGGCCTCAAATATGTATATGCTGTATATCGACGACTATATTTGGTGTCTTATGACCGATTGTGTAAGAGCAGGTTAGCTTGATTCTGGGTTAGCATAAAACTTTGAAGCAAAGCTTTTATACTCTTTTGTAGACTCCGTACACATGGTGCCGTTTTCGCAAGCTTTAGTGATTGACCGATTATCGGTATTGGTGATATTGCCGCGTAAACAATCGATTTTCGATCATTTCCGATACTGGTGCAATCAGTCAATCACTGGCAAACTTTTCGTATTATTCTTGATTTCCATGGGAGTTTCGAACAATGGAAAACGGTGATGAAAACGGCACCGTGGAGCGGCCTTATAAACTTTGAAACGTTTTCTTACAATCTCGTCTGAATCAATGGAAGTCGTTAATTTCCAAAGCTTTGAAACAAAAAACATACAGGAATACAGAAACTCAAACAGCTGGTTAAATTTTAACCCTGGGTTAACGCTAATCCAGCTTTGTACGATCGACTTTTGGACGATGTGATATATTCCGACAACGTTCCACCATTAAGTTTGCAATGTAGATTCTTCAGTTGTAATGGTCAGTTACGAATCGCAAAAAGAATTAGCTAGTAATAAAAGTAAATGCCAAGAAACACGTTTGAAAACAAAGTAAACAGAGCAACTAAGAAGACTCACCAAATATCTTCACTTTGTGAGCTATCACTAATAAGTAACTTAAAGTTTGTAAGAAAACAGATATCAAACGCATATTCAACGTTCTTTGTTTCAGTTTAAGAGAGGATTTATTTGAATATTAATGATACCCATACAAGAAGATTCTAGCCATTCCAGCTGGGAATGGAACCCGAATCTCCGAAATGGCGCATCGGTGCTCTCACCACTGAGCTACTGAGACATACGGCTGTAATGGCCAGAACTCCCACATACGTGCAAGGCCATCACATTCAAGTCACTCAACATTAAGGGGCATCTTGAACCAAGGATGCTCATGGCATGGCAGAGTTGTGAGTAACTCTGCTGCGTGTGGGAAGTCACCCAAGAGGCTCCGCTCTGCATTTGAGGAATGAGATGTCTGCCTTAAGACTTGAGGCTGTTGGTGTTGTTTATATATGGTAGCTCTGACCATTTAAGTCGTATGTCTCAATAGCTTGGTAGTCAGAGCACCGATGGGCCAATGAAAAGATTAGTGTTCTGTTTAAAAATATCATATGCTCTCGCTTCATTGAGCCTAAAGTCTGTTAAAAACCAGTGAGCCTGCAGTGACAGTAAAATTTCTTACTTTCGATATGTTTCGATGTACGTAGGTAAACGCTGTGACTGGCACATTATTTTCATCAGATGTGTTGGAAAAAACCAGTTTACAACAAAATGAAAGTAAAGTTGGGAATGATGAGCAGGTGTTTGATTGGAGTTCAGGTTTAGAAGAAGTTGATGACTCAGCACTTTACTTTTCACCTGATCAAGGAAATGTCGTGTTTGCTAGTGCTGTAGATGGATGGGCATTCAGGTAATTTTTTCAATAATTCGGACGCTTGGCGTATTTATTTATTTTGTTTATTTAACTTCGCCAATATTCATGCTTACTTAGACTTACACAGACATACAATCACTGACTTGAATAAAGTATTAAAATGGCGGGGAACACGCTACAGCTGTCGCCAGTTACAGCGACCCTTTATACATAAACGATATATAGGACGTCACAAAACTTAAAACTAATTTTCACAAGACGAGCACGAGATTTGCTACAACACAAAAATTATTATTATTAAGTTTATAAGTACAGTATGATATCAAATGAAATGTTTCACATGCAAATGTTTTTTACCTAATAAATCTCACCTTCATTTACTGTAGACTAAAGTTGTGTTTTATCAGGTAAAAAACATTTAGCTACATGTGAAATTTTAGTGTGGTGATATAATGATAACGAAAATTTTTCTTTGGTTTCGACCCCACTCCTCACCTTGTTTTTAACCAATTAATGTTTGTGATTAATGATATGGGCATGTATTCTTTAAGCCTGGTTTCTATATCGTTGTAGCTAACTGTCACATACTGAGACTCTCGATATCTCTCTACAGGGAATTGTTCTATCTTTTTAGAAGTAAATCTCATTAAAAACATAGTTGTATCTACTTATAATTGCTTTGGTAATAATGTAATAATTCGTTCGAAACTGTGTTCTTTCGACTGTTTAGAAAGATTGTGACCTTGTTTACGGAACTTTCTATCATATGGAAATTCGGCTTTGATGGGAATATATACAGTTGCAAAAAAAGATGGAAAAATCGACTATAAATTTTTTAGTCAAGTGATTCTAAGCACCCAACTTAAACGTTTATAATTACAGAAATAAGAATTTCAAATGAATGGCAATTTTACGTAAATCTCGTGTTAATTAGCCTTTCTTTCTAAAAAACGCTAAACCTGACTTCCATATACGGTCGTAAGTGTCGCAAAACTGGAGTCATGCACGCATAATCCTTCTAAACAGCCGAGATAGAACAGTTTTAAACCAATTATTAGCTGTTTTCTATGAGATTAACTGCTGAGAAGGTAGTTTATAGAAACCCGACTGAAGTGGCAAGAATCTCACACTGACTAGTAAAATTGTTTGGCGTTTTAGACAGAGTAAGATGCTTATGAATTAAGGATGGTTTACATATTTTTATACATAGCTGTGTGAACTGAATTGCTTAACTATTGACAAGGTTGTTCTAATGTATGCAGTATATATATTACCCTGGACTGTTCAATCAATTATTATACTGGGGCCAGTTTTTCGAAGCGCATTTAGCTTAAACGGTGGATAAGTTTAAAATAGAAATCCTATTTATGTCTTCCTTGAACAACAAAATTAAATGTTTTTAGTGCAAAGTTTCGAAGAAACTTTGCAGTATTGTGATGAGGGGCAAAAATTCAAACGAGTCACTCAGTCAT